>JASAMY010000412.1:0-76550 GCA_030248085.1 Paralinhomoeus sp. GSCO2_6
TCTGCTGTACAAATTGTACTCTGAGCACATGTGAGCGACTTATTTTACACAGTTTCGTCAATGTCCTAAATGGGCTATGTCGACCAGGGAGATCAATTGATGGATCATGTGAAAAGGTCCACTCGACGCATCAAGTGGACCACAAAATTCTTTGACCACACCCTGGAACTTTTATTCCTCAACACTTTGTGTATCAAGAAAAAATTGTCGAACAATTTGAAACTGTCCATGCTGAATTGCAAACGTCACCTAATGGAGCAGCTCATGAAGCTCGCCATGTTGAAACAAGTTCAGTGACTCCTGCATTTACCTCTTTGTGTGTGTACCTTTGCATTCAGAAATCGCTGACAAAGCAGCACTTTGTGACACAACAGACACAAGAGGTGACTGTCACTCAGTTGCTGGAGTCTGGTCACATGCTAGTGAAAATGGATGGCAATGGCCCATCTCAGGCTAAACGCGGCAGATGTATAGCTACTATGAAAGAAAAGATATTGGCAAATGTCATCCCAAACCTGTTCAGACAGTGATGCACTGCCTCGCGTGTGATGTACACCTCTGTGTTCCACTAACTGCTACTTGCGGCTTCACAGTACTGTCACGTTCATGCCACTGTTGCGCAACGACTGACAATATTATGCTTTGAGTGTCAGACTATTGTCATGTTTGTTGGATATGTGCTCCTTCAAAATGCTGTGCATTACATACAGAAAGATGAACACACCACACTTTGTACACTGCCACAGTACAGTCACATTCGCATTAGAGAAAAGTGACCATGTTTAATTGCCATGTCATGGTTTACATGTTCAATTTTATCCTGTCATGCGACACGAACCGTGCACCGGGTATTGTCATGTTCGACTGACATGGGTTGAAGTGTGACGAAAACCATACCAAAACTTTCAAAATTTGATGTGTCACAGTCGCTTCACATAACAGAAATTTTGCAATATTTGATGTCACTGTGACCAAAAAAATTTAAAAAATTTGTTTGGATACGTTCAATCTGTCACTTTTCAGCAGGACATGGTTCAGTTACGTTGGCGCAAAAAAGCCACTTTTTGGCACTTTCACACATGACCAAACCCCTGCAGTTAAAAATAAAAAAAACGTGACTCAAACTATTTTCCACAAAATCTGTTCGAATCCACTTTGACATTTTTGAAATGTCAAATTGTGTATTTCTGCACAAACAATTCTGGAAGAGCTATGTGTATTTCAAATTCACTCTCTTTCAGTTCAAGTTCTGGCGCTGGGTGAGCTTGAAGTATTGACCCTTCAGCGCGATCAACTCCTGATGAGGGCCTACAATTAAGCGCTTGTTTTGTGCAGTTTATTGACCAACACATATTCTGCGTTCAAATGGACTGCCCAAGTTATTTATACAGTGCCTACCCATCTCGACGATCTTGCCAGCCTTGACGACAGCGATAATGTCCGCCGTCTGCACGGTCGACAGCCGATGCGCGATGATGATGCACGTCCGGCCCTGGCGAGCCAGATCCAGCGCCGCTTGCACCACCTGGACAAAAGAGCAACGGCTGACTGTATAGATGTACAGCAGCGTGAACGGGTGGGTACAAATGCGGATTAGTGCGGCAGGGGGAGAATAATTGGACGCAGTTCTACGACAGCTTTGTCTTTGTGATCAGCTTTGTGATCAGAAAGGCCATATTCAATATTCACCGCTTGCAAACAATCAACCGACCTTTTCGCTCTCCGTGTCCAGCGCGGAGGTGGCCTCGTCTAGGAGGAGCACCTTTGGCTTGCGGATGAGTGCCCTGGCGATGGCGACTCGCTGCTTCTGGCCGCCCGACAGCTGAGTGCCTTTCTCGCCCACCGGCGTCTCGTAGCCATGAAACGGTTGGTTCTCGGGATCCCAAAAAATCCCGCCAGATTAGCACGAACCTCTGGCAAGGAGGTGATGAACTCATGGATGTTGGCTTCCTTCGCGGCCCTCTCGATTGTGTCGCTGGACGCCTGGTCGTCGGAGAGGCCGTAGCGGATGTTGTCCTTGAGGGAGCAGTTGAACAGCGTCGGCTCCTGACTCACGAGCGCGATCTGACTACGCAGGTACTTCAGATTGATCGCCGGGATCGTGAGCGAGTCGATTTGCTGAAATCGGCCCGCCGAGGGTACCATTTCGAAATGGCCTGGTTTTAGTTCCAATATATTGAACAAAGAGACCCGATTCTTTGAATCTATAAATTTCTCGAATATTTAAATATTCATGCGAATTTTACCAATAAAGAAAGACACACGATCTTGCCGGAGTCGACATCGTAGAAGCGCTCTAGCAGCGAGACAACGGTGGACTTGCCGCAGCCGCTGGTGCCGACCAGCGCCATCGTCTTGCCCGGCTCCAAGTCGAACTCCATGCCCCGCAGCACGGGCACGTCTTTGCGCGAGGGGTAGTTGAAGTAGACGCTGTCGAATCGCACTCTGCCGATGATGTCCTGCGGTGGATTTGGAGCTAATTATCCTTTGCTCTGCATTCTTGCATTGACCTCTAGGTCTTTGTCTGTTCTCCATATGAATTTTCAAGTGTAAAACATCCGCTGGAATTTACTGGTCCCGTACTGCTGCTACTCGAATACCTAGACGCGCTCGCAAACCGGTTTGAGTCCAGCAGTGCTAGAGCTATCGATCTTGGGTTTGATTGAGAGCATGTTGAAGATGAGACTTGCGGCGTACTTGGCCTTGATGTACTCGGGCAGGTAGGTGAACGCGTAGCCCAGACTTCCGGCCGAGAAGCCAATGGCGAACATGCACCTGAAATTGACTTTGAACTTTCCCGACTTCCGACTTGAATTTCCGACTTTCGTCGCTGTGTACTATTTTTTGCCCCCACTTTTACAGCTTTACAGTCGGTGAAATCTGCTCGGTCACACCTCATGACGTCCAAGGGCGCCACGGTCCTCGTCTGAACCAGATAAACGCCGAACAAGAACGTCAGGCCGTAGGCGAAGAAGAAGGAGCTCTGCGCGGTCGCATACGCCAGACTGAGGATGACGCTACGCTTGATGGCGATCCTGTAGGAGCCCCAGAGGCTGTCCGACAGCTCGTCGACAAATGTCGCCTCCTTCGTCAGAGCCTGCACCGTCTGGACGTTCTCGATAGCCTCCGTGGCGACCTGTCGACGCATTCGCGATTCAGGTGTGCGTGCGTGCGTGCGTGCGTGTGTGCGTGCGTGCATGTGTGCGTGCGTGCGTGCCGGTGGTGCGTGCGTAAAGGTGGTGCGTGCGTGCGTGCGCGCGTGCATGCGTGGGCGCGTGCGTGCATGTGTGCGTGCGTGCCGGTGCATGCGTGCGTGCGTGCGTGCGTGCGTGCGTGCGTGCGTGCGTGCGTGCGTGCGTGCGTGCGTGCGTGCGTGCGTGCGTGCGTGCGTGCGTGCGTGCGTGCGTGCGTGCGTGCGTGCGTGCGTGCGTGCGTGCGTGCGTGCAGCTACATACATGTAGCGCACGACAACACCTTTCCCGAGGCTTCTTGCAGCTTGGCATTGCTCTTGTAGACGCCGCTCTCGAAGCGGCTCTCCAAGTAGGCGGCGAGCGTGTCGATCTGGAAGACGAGGAGCGCGACGATCGCCAGCTGCCAGCTGAAGTAGAAGGCCAGAGCCAGGCCCACGATCAGTGAGGACAGAGTGAAGAAGATGGTGCCCAATCGGGCGTCGATAGCCCAAAGAGAAGAAACGACGGTGATTCGAAAGCGCTCGTGCAATTGTTTCTACACGGCGACTTACGGACTTGACGTTTCTGGCGTCGGTGGAGAGGCGGGTGCAGATGCGGCCCGTCGAGTGAACGGCCTCGTCGAAGTAGGCGGCGTCCTGGGAGAGGACGTTGTCGAAGACGGCCATGCGCAGACGCATCGTGAACCGCTCCCCAGCCAGCCCGAGCAAGATGCTCTGAACAGGAAACGACCTACTGAAGCGGCGTCAAACGGGCCCCAATACAGGGTGCACTGTGTAGGTATAGGTACCACATCTTCACCGTGTAGCTACAATGTAATACTCACCCCGATACAGTCTGGGACGCCTTCGACTAGTCCGATCAGCAAAAATACTACGGCATAGAAGATGGCTTCTCTGATCAGCTCGCTGCCTCGCTTCGTGAACATCTAAAAAGAGACGTCTGTATGTACGTCACGGTCATACGCACACTTTTTTGATGTTTTCTTTACAGGTTCCCTTTGTATGTACCTCCATGACTTGACTGAACGCCAGCGAGAATATGGGTGCTCCGAGCCCAGCGATAGCGAAGACCAAACAGGCGAGGATCAGCAGACACCACTCCGGCCTCGCAGCTTTTGCCAGTTCGCTGAAGCCGACCTGTTTCGCGCCCTCCTCTTTCATTTCCTTGAGCTTTTCTTCCTGAAATATTTCCTGCGTGCTTGGCGTGCCGGTGCGTCCGTGCGTCCGTGCTTGCGTGCGTGCGTGCGTGCTTGGCGTGCGTGTGTGCATGCTTGGCGTGCGTGCGTGAGTGCATGCTTGGCGTGCGTGTGTGCATGCTTGGCGTGCGTGCGTGCGCGCGCGCGTGCGTTCGTGCGTGCGTGCGTGCGTGCGTGCGTGCGTGCGTGCGTGCGTGCGTGCGTGCGTGCGTGCGTGCGTGCGTGCGTGCGTGCGTGCGTGCGTGCGTGCGTGCGTGCGTGCGTGCGTGCGTGCGTGCGTGCGTGCGTGCGTGCGTGCGTGCGTGCGTGCCGCGGAAGACCTTCTCATCCAGAACGGCTGCATCCGCGCCACTTTTTGCCTTGTCTGAGACGCCAGACTGATCAGAAAACACCGACATTTGCTTCATCAAGCTGCCACGCGACTGTTGCTGACTGTAGCGTCGGCTCATGCTCCGCTGGCGCACACTCTGCCTCCTGCGCTCTTCCTTCTCGTCTGAACTGGTGAAGGACAAACATCACTCCTTTTGTGTAAGGTTCAACAACAACAACAACAAACAGGAGATGCAGAAGTCGCTAATACCTATGCCTCCTGCTCTATTTCTTCTGCTTTCCTATTACCAAAATTCTATTAAAAAGCAGGAAAAACAACAACACTGAACAACAACGCGAAACTGGAACTACAAGCGCAGAATTTGGCGACTGTTTGCGCAGTTGGGCTAAGGCGTTGGCTCCAAACCGCAAGGTGCGGGGTTCGATCCTCAGCGGGGCAAGACTGCCAATAACAGTAACCCCCTTGGGCAAGGGGCTCACGCCAAAACTGTGCCCCCTGATCGCTGTTCTCATTGAGACAATCGGTCTTGTAGGCAGAGGTAACCAAGGACGGTATGGGTCCCCCTCTCGCCTGAGACTTCGGTCTCAAACCTCCAAAAAAAAAAAAGAATCAACAAACTTTGCATGAGGCAGAGAAGTTCTCGTGAGAGAGAGTGGTAGGTATGTAGTTTCAGTGTCAATGCATTTTAGGATTTGAAGCACAAATGCGATTGTCTCACCAGAACTCTCATTTCCCGAAACGTAGCCCGACGCAGCCTCCAGCGCCTGAGCGTGCACCAGCGAGTTGTAGCTGAATGAGAATTGGGTTGTGCATCCTTTACCTCCCTCAAAAAGACACCGAGTTGACGTGGAATCAATTGGGGAATGTACTCACACTCCGTCCTCTTTGGCCATGAGCTGGGCGTGCGTGCCGACCTCCTTGATCTCTCCGTGCTCGAACGCGATGATCTTGTCGGCGTTCTTGATGGTCGAGAGGCGGTGCGCGATCACGAGCGTCGTCCGGCCTCTGCTGGCTCGCTCGAGCGCCTCCTGGACGACGGCCTCGGACTCGGAGTCGAGCGCGGACGTCGCCTCGTCCAGCAGCAGGATCTTGGGGTCGCGCACCAGCGCACGAGCGATCGCGATCCGCTGCTTCTGACCCCCAGACAGCTGCGCACCGCGCTCGCCCACCATCGTCTTGTAGCCCTGCGTGTGCAGACGCGTCAGAGCTTCCAATTTCCAGAAGATCAACGTCACTGTTTGAGTTCATCCTTGGACCTAAGGAGGAAGGGGAAAAGGAAAGGGGCATCAACATCAGTTAGACCACAGCGACATTCGCGAGATTGGGGCGGGGGCGGATTGAATGTCCAAGTAGAACAGTTGGATCGTGACGTAGAAACTCGCCCGATCAGGATCATTGACTGCATCGCCGCCATGTGTTGTGTGTGCTTGTTGGCGCTGTCCCAAAGACTATAGTTCTAGTACAATATTCCTACGGCATTCCTGAGCACCTGGGTTCAAATCCCAGGATGGCAATCGCCTTTTTTTCACAAGTCTCTTCAATTCAAAGTAAAATGCGTTTATCGACATCCCACCTGAGGCAGCTGGCTGACAAAGTCGTGCGCGTTGGCCTGCTTGCAGGCCCTGACCACGTCCGCGTGATTCAGCTCCTCACCACCGTAGAGGATGTTCTTCTCTATGGTGGTGTCAAAGAGAACGGGCTCCTGCGACACAATGGCAGTGACACTGCGCAGCCAGCGGACGTTCAGATCCGACAACAGGTGATTGTCAAGAGTCACCTACAGAAACACGAGTTTCACTTATACCTACATATGCACATAGGTACATGTTTGTACATACCGTACATTGTAGTTACTAAAATCTCTAGAAAATTCTGCTTTGCATTACTGCATCGAACAACGTGGTACAGGCAAAGTGGACACGTGTCAATGTCAAACAGACCTTGCCAGACGTGGGATCATAGAACCTCAGCTGCAGCTTTATTACGGTGCTCTTTCCGCAGCCGCTGTGGCCCACCAGCGCTACCGTCTCCCCGGACTCCGCGGTGAAACTGACGTCTTTCATCACCTAAAAATTAATTTTTGATCTTCAGATTTCAGATACCATATTGCCACCAGAGTGCAGTGCAGCAAATGCAGCAACGGATTCTGCTGTAAAATACCCATCGCCGGGTGTCCTATGTAGTTTATGGAGAAACGGAATTCGCCATCCTTTACCCGTCCCCAACATCCAAACGAGCAATTGAACGAAAAGATGTGGTTAGATAGTGTGCATCTCTCTCAGAATGTCAACTGTTACATAACTGTTGGGGAAACAGAACAACAATGAGAATCAATAGCCATTGTGAATCTTGACCCTAGCCGAAGGGGTTTTGATGATGACATTTCACACTGCACCATGTGCTAACCGTACATAGGTACCTGAACCGTAGGTCGACTGGGGTAGCTAAACGACACGTTTTTAAAGCTGATTCTCCCATCGCACTGCGCTGGCTTGATTCCACTCTCGGAGTAGGCGTCGATTTCTGGCCTCTGAACCGGTTTCAGACTGCTGGGACCGATCAGCAATCGATAATTGCCAACGAACCCTGTCGATGACTTCGAAAATGGCTGCAGCTGCGCCCTTGGCAGCGAGCACAACGGAGAACTGGGGAGCGATGAATCCAATTGACATGGCTCCAAACTGGACGGCAAAAAGCACCTGAAATTGACTGGTCCTGCATTTTGTTGGCGTTAAAACGGGCCACTGCAGGTGTTATTGGCTCTGCACGACAGGAATTAATTGTATTTAATTTTGCTATTTTTTGTATTTTTTATGTGCAGGCTTGCGTTGCGCGTATCGTTTTCTTTTATTGGCTTTTATATTCGTTGCAGTGTGCCCGGCGAATGCTGAGGGTCTCTTCTACAGAGTCCGTGCACTTCAGAACAGAACAGAGCAGCTTCGGCTGCAGAACCGAGCACTAACATAACAGAAAATTCCCCTTACGGTGTAGATGTCGGTTGGGCTAATCCAGCCGTCGTTGATGAGCCAGGCGCCGATCAGGAACGACAGGCCGTACGAACCGAAGATGATCACCAGTGAGATCAGGGTCCCGAGGCCCTGATAGGTAGCCAGCAGGACGCCGACTCTCTTGCCCTTGGCCAGCGCAGCGCGGTACCTTATTTTTTTTTGTTTTTGTTGTTGGATTAAAAGCAACGCTACTGTAGGAGGTCGTCAATGGCCCACGTTACCACACCCATCTCCATGACGCCTTCCCGTCTAGAGCCGCATAGTAATTAGCCAAAGACATTCGGAAGGACGCCATCTGCGACGGCACGCGAAAATCCATGCATACCTAGTAGGGATGAGCATGGGCCTGAAGATCTCGGCCCAGCCCGGCCCACCAGATAGTCCGGCCCATCCCGGCCCAGCCCACGCGTCAAAAACCAGGCCCAGGCCCGGCCCGGCCCATCCAACTGCTCAAATTCCAGGCCCGGCCCGGCCCGGCCCATCCCAAGAAATAAGTACAGTGGTGCACTAAAATAAGTTGTACATGTACGTACGCCAGTTCGCGTTTTTTCACTACACATACACAGAGAATGGCGCTTCTGGCTTTACAGCTTCCAACCATTTTTTGGCCTCAAGATTGACCGTGTTTGTCAATTGAAGTTGGCCGCTCACAAAGGGTTTGTTGAGAAAAAAAGGCGCTGCCCATGTCTGATGTATTATCTATCGTCGCCAAGCCAGTGATGTAGAGGCGGCGCCTGGAGGGCGCCGAGCTGGCAGTCGTCACGAGCGCCTTGCTCGCGATGGACGTGAGGCTGGGCTAGCGCCAGATGCTCATGCCTTTTAGTACTACGTCGTCGTCGTCGCTTCACGTCTGTTGTCTGCTCGTCTGTGCCTCACGGTCTAAGGGCCGTGACGACAACGAAAACGGCAACGGCGACGACGACGGCAACGTCGCGACCAACGCGCTAGATTAACAGTGAGACGACGCCGTCACGACGAACTTTTAGGCGCACTCGCGTCCTTAATGCCTCCTTTCTGCTGAATAGTCGCCGTTACTTACAATATGCATAACATACAATGTAGATTCCTATGTTTCAGCCAGGAACGTCCGGCCCGGCCCGGCCCGGCCCACACCCCCAAAACGCAGGCCCGGCCCGGCCCGGCCCACAGGATGGGCCTGGGATTCCGGCCCAGCCCGGCCCATGGGCCGGGCTGGGCCGGGCCGGGCCGGGCCGGGCCGGCCCAGCCCATGCTCATCCCTAATACCTAGCGATATGCTCGTTCTAGTGGTTCCGCCAAGAATCGAACCCAGGACCGTGCGCGCAAGAGGCCGATTCTCTACCACTAGGCCACGCAAGCTGTACCTGCTCGACTCCTTCTCCTGGCCGTTGAAGGCCATCACGGTGCGTATAGAGGAGAGCACTTCTTCCGCGATGGCGCCCGCCTTCGCGTACTGGGTAGTGCTGCTCACTGTCGCTCTCTCCGTGATCTGCAGCGGAATCAATCAGATCAGATCAATCAATATCATTGGATATTCATGGGATGGCGATGTATGCAGAGTGTACAATGATGCTATTGAAACATGTTTGGATTTGTAATTTCTGCGAGTTTCTTACGTTTGTGCAGATGACACTGTAACAGGTAACCATCCATATTTTGCTGCTTATATGAAATAGCGCACCTTTGAAAAGAAGAGACCGACGCCCGTCATGAGTGGTCCATTGACCAGCGCGAGTATCAGAGTCAGCTGCCAGCTGTAGTACAGGGAGATAGCCAGGCCAGCGATCACCTGGGAAACACCCACCAGAATCACCCCGACCTTGTCACCAATGCCTTCCTTGACGCGTTCCATATTGCTAAACACAACACATGCGTATTGTGCGTGCGTGCGTGCGTGCGTGCGTGTGCGTGCGTGGGCGCGTGCGTGCGTGCGTGCGTGCTTACTCGAAGAACTTGCTGGTCGCAGCGCCGGTCTCTTGCTCATCAAACCAAGCGATGTTTTGTCTTAAGATCGCCCTGAAGAACGCCTTGCGGATTCGAAAGACCTGATTCTCGCACACCCACGTCCAGGTTACGTTCTGAACAGGCAGGAGCACAAGTATAGTTGTGAAATTGTTGAATAAAATTGTGTTAGTAATTTCGATAATTTTGATGCCACGCAGCACGCACGCACGCACGCGTGTACGGACTGTTGAAACTTAGGGCTCGTTGGCGAAACATCCGACCTCTTGTGGAGTTGATTCGGTCGCAAACCAACTCCTACCCTAATCACCTCAGCTACATTCAATAGTACACAGTCAGCAGTCGGTACATTACTAGTAATTGCATAGCCCCATAGCCCTCACCTGAAGGTAGGCGGCTATGAACACCAGCACGCCCATGGCGACTTGATAGAGCGAGTACATCCTTCCCTCCGAGCCAAACTGGTCCATGCTGTAGCCGGCGGGCAGCGTGTCGCTGCCGTTGGCCAAACCGGTTTCTTCCTTCACCAAACTGATTCCATTGATCATCGTGCCCGACATGCCGCCGATGAAGATGGCGATGGCGGGCATGCAGACGCCGCTCACCACCGCCGCCACCACTCCCACGGCCAGCAAGAGGTAGTCGAGACCGTTGGCGAAGTGGTACTGAACCGAATTGTAGCAAACCGGTTTGCGCAACTCGCGATGCGTACCAGTTTGAGAAACGAAACGGGTTTGGGCTTCTTCTCCTTCTTCTCTTCGGGGCTCGCGCTGAAACGAGCGTACAGCAGCAATAGAAACTCGGTAAAAGCACATGCGTCCAAAGCTTTATTCATTCGCTCTGCTGCCAGAAGTTGAGTAAGTTGATACAGCTCTAACCGCTAAACTTCCTTTAATATTCTTATTTCCATTAAGCATTTGTTGAAACTCGAATCTTGAACCAATGGCCACCGATACTAACCGGAGAATCTGAGCTCTTGTTGGACCGATGGGGCATATGGGCCCAAGTGAAGCAGTACCCCATGACTTAAATGTAGCTCCCATCTTTTGTGTTTTTTATTTATTATTTATATATATTCATATATTTACTTTTACCTTTCAACTTGGCCTTTGGGATGGGTAGCCTTTATTTTGGCCCGCACGGACGCACGGACGCACGGACATTAATATATGTACTTTTAGTTTCTATTTAAATTACAATCTAAAACTTTATCTTTGGGAGCGATGGGTAGGCTTTATTTTGGACCGCACGGACGCACGGACGCACGGACATTTACATATGTACTTTTAGTTTCTATTTAGGTTACAATCTAAAACTTTGATCTTTGAGAGCGATGGGTAGGCTTTATTTTGGACCGCACGGACGCATGGACGCACGGACATTTATATATGTACTTTTAGTTTCTATTTAAGTTACAATCTAAAACTTTATCTTTGGCAGCGATGGGTAGGCTTTATTTTGGACCGCACGGACGCACGGATGCACGGACATTTATATATTTAGTTTTACTTTCTATTTAGGTTACAATCTAAAACTTTATCCTTGGGAGCGATGGGTAGGCTTTATTTTGGACCGCACGGACGCAAGGACGCACGGACATTTATATATTTAGTTTTACTTTCTATTTAGGTTACAATCTAAAACATTATCTTTGAGAGCGATGGGTAGGCTTTATTTTCGACCGCACGGACGCACGGACGCACGGACATTTATGTATGTACTTTTAGTTTCTATTTAGGTTACAATCTAAAACTTTATCTTTGGGAGCGATGGGTAGGCTTTATTTTCGACCGCACGGACGCACGGACATTTATATATTTAGTTTTACTTTCTATTTAGGTTACAATCTAAAACTTTGTCTTTGGGAGCGATGGGTAGGCTTTATTTTCGACCACATGGACGCACTGACGCACGGACATTTATATATGTGCTTTTAGTTTCTATTTAGGTTACAATCTAAAACTTTATCTTTGGGAGCGATGGGTAGGCTTTATTTTGGACCGCACGGACGCACGGACGCACGGACATTTATGTACTTTTAGTTTCTATTTAGGTTACAATCTAAAACTTTATCTTTGGGAGCGATGGGTAGGCTTTATTTTGGACCGCACGGACGCACGGACGCACGGACATTTACATATGTACTTTTAGTTTCTATTTAGGTTACAATCTAAATCTTTATCTTTGGGAGCGACGGGTAGGCTTTATTTTGGACCGCACGGACGCATGGACGCACGGACATTTACATATGTACTTTTAGTTTCTATTTAGGTTACAATCTAAAACTTTATCTTTGGGAGCGATGGGTAGGCTTTATTTTGGACCGCACGGACGCGCGGACGCACGGACATTTACATATGTACTTTTAGTTTCTATTTAGGTTACAATCTAAAACGTTATCTTTGGGAGCGATGGGTAGGCTTTATTTTGGACCGCACGGACGCACGGACGCACGGACATTTATATAGGTACTTTTTTTAGTTTCGAACGTGGACGCCAGATGTCGGCGCCATTCTGTCACTGAGTCACAAACCTCTGTTTATTGCCGTGACACTGAGTACTTATATTGATTCGCCAGAGTATTTGCACTGGGATTTAAAGATGCGCACAAAACAAAAAGGAGAACGACACTGCAGGGGCGAGTTCAGTTGGAGTTACGTACAGAGGGTGTGCGGTTTACATAGGAACGAAACAACGACACGCAGTGGCGAATACCTAAAGGAGTGCCTCTGACAGCAACTCACGCTGCTGTTTGGGGTAGAATCTTTGGGGATTTTACAAAGAATGTTGTGCGCACATGGAGTGAGCCGTCTTGACTTTACACGAGAAGGTCCTTCACCAGCGTGTTGACCACTGCGTCACAGACGAGTTCGACGATCCGGCCCTGCAGAATATTTCATTTTTTGAGTAACCAGAGCATACGTGTAGCTGGGGGGGGGGCGGGGATTGGCGGCGGAGCACTATTTCTGGAAGACCGACCCAACTGCCCCCCAATCCTCGGTCCCCCAGAATTTGGCGGTTTAGTCCTCCGCGCCCCACTGTTTCAGACTGACTTACAGGGGGTGGAGCCAGAGGTGTAACTGGCCATCGAAGCTGAGGGGGGTGAATCTGGGATTTTTCAAAAGTCGCTGGGGGTGACCTGCACGGCCAAATTTGATACAATTTCTCTTTTTCCAGCCTCAATAATGACCTAGAAAATGCTTCGCGAATGCTGAAAGCGCAGGCAAAAATTTGTGAATTTTTGGCCAAAACGCGCTTCAGTGACTCTAAAAATGGTCAGTTGGAGCAAAAAAACAGCGCCACAGGCAAAATTTGGTGATTTGTTGGCCGAAAACGAGCCCAAAAGCCTCCAAAATGGTCTGTAGGTGCGTAAAATACAGCGCCGCAGGCGAAATTTTTGACATTTGGACAATAAATGCTGCTCACAGGCCTGAAAAACACCTTGGGAAGTATGAGAAACACAATTCAGCCATAGGGGTAACCTGCAGTCAGTGCAGGATTGACTAAAGCTGAGGGGGGGGGGGGGGGGGGGGGGGGGGTTGGTCCTACTTTTCGTGCAGGATTGACCGAAGCTGAGGGGGGGTGAACCCTACCTACACCCACTGGCGGATCCAGGATTTTCTGACAGGAGGGGGCAGAGTCACAAAATTTTTCTTGTAAAAAAATTGCATATGTATGGCGTTATGCGAAATCTTGTGACTTTTTGGCGCTGCAGGCGCGAAAAAATTCAATGTCAACTGCTGCATCCCTGAATTTCAACGAATTTTTCATTAATTTTCCTCCAAAATCATGCGCCGCAAGCGCAAATTTTGAATTTCCAACGTTCTTCCGAGCATTTTTTTATTCCAAAATTGGGCGAACCTGTCAGATTTGGTCACCTTGCCTCCCTTATGCCCCTTTACGTGACTTGAATAGCAAGACCCTCCATTGCCCTACCTTGGATGGGCGCCTGCCATAAAAGATAGGTCCCTTCTTACTCCAAAGCAGTCGTTCAGCCACACACTACAGCGCTGCAGGCAAAAATTTTCGGCTGATGGGTGCGTTAATTTAAGAGAAACAGCCGAACAGTAGTTCGATTCGCCCTTTTGTTCCCTGTGCCTGCCCCCCTTGCCCCCCTTTGCCGACAACGACAGGGGGGGGGCACGCCCCCCTGCCCCCGGCTTTGGATCCGCTAGTGCCTACACCCTACCCAGTTACACCTATGGGTGGAGCAGAGGTGTCTACGAGACGGAAAGAACACGAAAAGAAGAAGACGATATAGATATACAGAGGAGGATTGACACCCGGCGGCGCGCCTCTCCCCCCGCGGTCTGCCCCCCCCCCCCCCCTGGCGCAAGCTGGAAAAATGGCGATGGATGGGTGGAAGAAGGTTGGGGGACTTTGGGAGGGCGTTGGAACAGTTTTGCGGGGCGCTCAAACGTCCCACACGCCCCAACCCCCCCCCACAGTTACAGGTATGCTGTGTGTCCCCAGTTACGAATGGTGTCACAGCCTGGGCGCCCCCATCTGAAAGAGCTGTTTATATGCATGTGAGAAACAGATTACGGAGAAAGGTATGGTATATGCCGAATTGACCGACTCCAAACATTACGAATAATGCAAAGAAGAAGAAAAAGATAAGAAGTGATGACCCCCAATCCCGTCCGTGCCAATTTTAATAGGCTGATAAAAAGTGTCACAAAGATTATGAGGATGTGGAACTGGTGAACATCACGCTAACGTACACAAACAATTCCATATACACCTACCTCTGCGTAGATTGCGCTCCGGTTCACCGCCACCTCTTCTGCCGCTCTCAGAACCGGAGCACGCAGGCAAATGAGCTCGATCATCTGCACCAGGTTGTCTTGGTCCAGCTCTTCCTCCTTCAGTCGTCTGCGAATCCTCGCAGCCGCGAGATCGCGGGCTCGATTGACGTGGTCGAGCTGCTTCAGCCGCATATGTCTAAACAAAGTAAAGCTTATCAGTTAGTAGCAAAGAGGAAGGGTACTAGTCGGAAGTCAGACACCATTTGGGGGAGGCGCCGATACCGTAAATCCTCCAATAGTGCCCCCGGGGCACTATTTTTTCAACCTCTCCTTACCCGGGGGCACTATTGGAGAGGGGGGCACTATTGGAGGGGGGGCTTCTATTATTTCAACGTAAAAATGTTGAATGGTAATGCTAGTTTCGCTGTCAAAATTGCCGATTTTTCGGTGATTTTGATCACTTTTTGCCACATTTAATGGTTAATTTACCGTTAATAGTTGCTGAAACGTACTATTATTGGTTAGCAGTAGTGTGTATACACGATATACTATGTACCTACCACTATATTTTTGCCCATAAAAGGCACATGGCACAACACCCCCCCCCCCCCCGGGGGCACTATTGGAGGGGGGACTCTATTATTTCAACCTTGTCATACCCGGGGGCACTATTGGAGGGGGAGGCACTATTGGAGGGGGGGGGGGGTGGGATTGGAGGATTTACGGTATGTGAATGCGAGATACGGACATTCGATACAACGGGTGGAGCCAGAGGACATGGTAGATAAATTTATAGGAAAGTAATGTTAACTTGAAGTAGCCACTTTTTTGCTCAGGGTGGGTTAAATAAAATAGAATATGAACAGTTTCTCATGGGTTGTTGCTTGTTATAGTACGGATACCATGTGTTCCCAAATGCTGTGCAAAGAGAAAAAAGAATGAGAAAAGGTTTCAAAACAAGATCAATAAACAAAAATTATTTACTCTAGTTCCAGCTTCCGCATCCTCTTTCGCTGGCGGTACAACTTGCGCTTGATCCTTTTTTTTCTTTCTTCAGTTCCTGTAGCTCGTCCTTCATCGCGGCCGCTTCTTGCTGAATGTCACTTTTCATAGTCGGAACATGTTATTATGCTCGGCTCATTAGGGGGAGGAGAGGAGACGGAGTTAGAGGAAGGGGAAGCAACGCGCGGACAAAATACTAGACAATTGTTCATCCCAAAAATCTCGATTTACCCACGCCCTGCGTTCGAAAAATTCGGCGATTTACTCCACCCCTGACGCAAGTTCCGCGGGCACCCATGAGACACTGAACACAGTAAACTGCGACTTGAAACACAAAATGCGGGTTTATCCCATCCAGTACCTGACGCAGCTGCTCCACTTGGTCACGCCGCATGTACAACGCGAGGAACGAGGATGCGTCGTTCCAGCTCTTCCTAAAAAAAAAACACCTTTGCTGTGCAGAACCAAAGCGAAACACGAGAAAAACTAGCGCACTGCCATCTCAATCGTAGCCGACCGGTGACGCTGCGCTGCGGAGTGGAAGACACGCTGCGGACTCTGCAAAATTCTGAGAAAGAAATGTTCTGGGATCTTGAAATAGCGCGGTTTTGAAGCTCGGGTTCAAAATTTAAAAGCAGTTGAAACAGTAGTGCTTAACAGACGCTGGTTTTTCAACTTGTACCGGCTTTGCAATAAAACAGCAAAGCACCGTAACCTCTTGTCCGTGCGTCCTCCGTAACCTCCGTAAAAAGTTTTAGATTGTAACCTAAATAGAAACTAAAAGTACATATATAAATGTCCGTGCGTCCGTGCGTCCGTGCGGTCCAAAATAAAGCCTACCCATCGCTCCCAAAGATAAAGTTTTAGATTGTAACCTAAATAGAAACTAAAAGTACATATATAAATGTCCGTGCGTCCGTGCGGTCCAAAATAAAGCCTACCCATCCCTCCCAAAGATAAAGTTTTAGATTGTAACCTAAATAGAAACTAAAAGTACATATGTAAATGTCCGTGCGTCCGTGCGTCCGTGCGGTCCAAAATAAAGCCTACCCATCGCTCCCAAAGATAAAGTTTTAGATTGTAATCTAAATAGAAACTAAAGTACATATATAAATGTCCGTGCGTCCGTGCGTCCGTGCGGTCCAAAATAAAGCCTACCCATCGCTCCCAAAGATAAAGTTTTAGATTGTAACCTAAATAGAAACTAAAAGTACATATATAAATGTCCGTGCGTCCGTGCGTCCATGCGGTCCAAAATAAAGCCTACCCATCCCTCCCAAAGATAAAGTTTTAGATTGTAACCTAAATAGAAACTAAAAGTACATATGTAAATGTCCGTGCGTCCGTGCGTCCGTGCGGTCCAAAATAAAGCCTACCCATCGCTCCCAAAGATAAAGTTTTAGATTGTAATCTAAATAGAAACTAAAGTACATATATAAATGTCCGTGCGTCCGTGCGTCCGTGCGGTCCAAAATAAAGCCTACCCATCGCTCCCAAAGATAAAGTTTTAGATTGTAATCTAAATAGAAACTAAAGTACATATATTAATGTCCGTGCGTCCGTGCGGTCGAAAATAAAGCCTACTCATCCCAAAGATCAAAGTTTTAGATTGTAATTTAAATAGAAAGTAAAACTAAATATATAAATGTCCGTGCGTCCGTGCGTCCGTGCGGTCCAAAATAAAGCCTACCCATCCCAAAGGTCAATGTGTATGTACATATATATATGTATATATATATATATCTACATGTATATGAATATATATATATATATGTACGTATACGTACATATATATATATATATGTATATACATACGTATCTATATGGGGTAGTGCGTAATCTGGGCCGGCATATGGTGGTTTTGAAGAAAAAATAAAACAGAACGGAAATTCAAATTTAAAACTGCAAACAAACTGCTTCATCCAGTAGAATTCGCAATCAAGTCCCAGAGTTGAAAATTTAAATCGCGACTTTGCAATGGCACGACGAGAGCAGTGACTGCCTCTCCCTTTTCCAGTGGCACAACGTGTAGGTATATGTATGGATACTTGTAGTTCGTGTGAACCGCCGACGGACAAACAGTCGAAACGCGAGAATATCGGAGCACTTCAATGACTCACTCTCCCATTTCCAGTGGCTCAACACACAGGTATGTACATACATAGGCACGAATGGATGTCTTGTACTAGTTCGTGTGAACGGACGACGGACAAACACAGACGAAAGGCCACAGGCGCTCCGGAGTGGAATGCAAACCTTTTGTCGACTTCTGTCGGTTTTTCAGTGGCTCCATACTGCGGTTCAGACTGTTCCAGAAGCGGCTTCTTCTCTTCACGCGTCTCGTCCGTCGAACCCATGTGCCTGTACACCCGCTTCGACAAGTTGTAAGTATATAACTATGTATAGGGGAAGTAAATCCTCCCACACTATGCGCTTGCTTTGGCGTTGTAGTTTAGTTGAGAACAACACTACAACTTGACGGGTCGTTATCTATTGATGTACACGGTATGTGTAGTTTCAGAGCGCTTCCCAGTGTGTGGAGGGAGAGGGTTAGGCTGGCGAACCCTTACACGCCGCGTGCTATGTATGTTCTTGTGCTCTGTTTATATGCAGAGGTACGTACCTAGAGGTAGGTCTTATCTGGTAGTCGTGGTCAGTGCGTCTCCGCAATCCGCAGCGCCCCTTGCATAATGCCGCGCAACGCATGACGCGCATGCGTGAATACGCATGAGTTGAGTGTGTGCTCGCGCGTGGTGATACCATGATGAGTCGACGCGTTGTGTGGACCGTTGCGTTGCACCGGAACCGTATAGCAGCGTTTGGGGCTTGGGACATCTCTCGCAATATACCAGCATACCAGCAACAAGTCATCGCGCGCACGCACGCATGCATGCACCGGCACGCACCGGCACGCACGCACGCATGCACGCACGCTCGCCCGCTCGCACGCACGCACGCACGCACGCACGCACGCACGCACGCACGCACGCACGCACGCACGCACGCACGCACGCACGCACGCACGCACGCACGCACGCACGCACGCACGCACGCACGCACGCACGCACGCACGCAAGCACGCAAGCACGCACGCACGCGCGCACGCACGCACGCATGCACGCACGCACGCTCGCCCGCTCGCACGCACGCACGCACGCACGCACGCACGCACGCACGCACGCACTCACGCACGCACGCACGCACGCACTCACGCACTCACGCACGCACGCACGCACGCACTCCCGCACGCACGCACGCACGCACGCGCGCGCACACGCACGCACACACGCACGCACGCACGCACGCACGCACGCACGCAAGCACGCACGCACGCACGCACGCACGCACGCACGTACGTACGCACGCACGCACGCACGTACGCACGCACGCATGCACGCACGCACGCTCGCCCGCTCGCACGCACGCACGCACGCACGCACGCACGCACGCACGCACGCACGCACGCACGCACGCACTCACGCACGCACGCACTCACGCACGCACTCACGCACGCACGCACTCACGCACTCACGCACGCACGCCCAGCATGTTCACTGAGTGTTGCAAAGGTCGTCTCTGGGCTTACGAATGGAGTTGTACTTTTCTGAAAAACGTCAGTCAACGCTGACAGCATCATAGAATTCTCTATGTTCATCTACACCTTCAAGCCGTTTTCAAAAGAATCTGATCTTCCTAGCTCAAGTTTTGTCTTCTGGTCAACTTGTAGTAGTGGCCCTTCAAGTCGAGCAGCTCGTGGTGCGTGCCTGGATCGCGGGCCGGGGTCACTGTTTCTGACACCCTGTTCGCACGCTCGCCTCTAGAAACCGGTTTACCTTTCTCAACGATCTTGCCGCCCTTGACGACGGCGATGATGTCGGCCGTCTGGACCGTAGAGAGGCGGTGCGCGACGATGATGCAGGTCCGGCCCTGTCTCGCCTGGTCTAGCGCCGTCTGCACCACCTGTAGAGCCACGCATGCTTGTCTCGGGAATTGTGCATAAACACAGCTGTACGAGAGGGGCACGCACGCACGCACGCACGCACGCACGCACGCACGCACGCACGCACGCACGCACGCACGCACGCACGCACGCACGCACGCACGCACGCGCGCACGCACGCACGCACGCACGCACGCACGCACGCACGCACGCACGCACGCACGCACGCACGCACGCACGCACGCACGCACGCACGCCAAGCACGCACGCACGCACGCACGCACGCACACACGCCAAGCACGCACGCACGCACGCACGTACGCATGCACGCACGCACGCACGCACGCACGCACGCACGCACGCACGCACGCCAAGCACGCACGCACGCACGCACGCACGCACGCACGCACGCACGCAGCACGCCAAGCATGCAAGTGGAGCAGATCACGTGAGCAACCACAAAAGGGGCACGTGAAGTACATACACGTGGAGAGTATGTAAATACAAGTACCTTCTCGCTCTCAGTGTCCAGGGCGGAAGTGGCCTCGTCGAGTAGTAGGATCTTCGGTCGACGGATGAGCGCACGGGCGATGGCGATGCGCTGCTTCTGACCGCCCGACAGCTGAGTGCCCTTCTCGCCCACGTTGGTCTCGTAGCCCTAGACGTGTAAACCGTCACTCTTTGGCTGTAATCCCCAGCGAGATCGTAAATCCAACTACCGCGTCATGCTTTGTGGCCCACCACAGGGGCTTAATAAGGTTACACGTGCATACAAGTGCAGTGAATTCACCCGTACAACCGATGATGTGTAACTCCTGCAATTTCTTTCAAGCTCCATTTGATTTTTTGCCTCTCTAAAGGCTGATCTACAATTAACGGTCTTCCCATCGGTCTCGGTCTCGGTCTTCCCATGTCAAGCAGCGAAGACCGAGTCCGAGACCGACGGGAAGACCGTTCACTATAAAATCAGCCTTGAGGGGCCATCAATTAGAAACTGCCCGTTCATATTTAAGTACTACCTACAGTACGGCAGTCTAAAGCGGACCTCGGGCAAGGAGACGATGAACTCGTGAATGTTGGCGTCCCTGGCGGACTGTCGGATCTTGTCTTCGTGGGCCGCGCCGTCGACGAGTCCGTAGCGGATGTTCTCCTTGATGGAGCAGTTGAAGAGCGTCGGCTCCTGACTCACGAGCGCCAGCTGACTCCGCAGGTGCTTGACGTTCACCGCTCGGAGGTCAGTCTTGTCCAGGCTCTGCAACGTTGGCGCGTGCGCTTGAAATTGATGCTGTCTATGCGCAGGGCATACACATGCCGGCGAATTTGGGAATGCAGACTGAAGATTGCATACCCATTCAGTGGCTGACGGGAGTACGTTGCACCTACCTAGGTGTGATTCCCAGTACGCATTCTCACAATCTGTCCGCTGTTGACATTGTAGAAGCGCTCGAGCAGTGAGACGACGGTGGACTTGCCGCAGCCGCTGCTGCCGACCAACGCCATCGTCTTGCCGGGCTCCAGACTGAACTGCATGCCCTGCAGCACTGACACCTCCTTGCGCGAGGGGTAGTTGAAGTGGACGTCGCGGAACTCCACCTCGCCCACGATCTCCTGGAGAGCGCACATCACGTTTACAGTGGAGAAATGGCATTAAAGTCGGGGTACTTGTGGTGCAGTGCAGTAGAAGGCGAGACAGTCAATGGCTTTCCATAGACCGTGCCCCACCCACCGCATTGTGTGATGGTGGCGCACCCAAAGTAGACAGGAGAACGGGGGGGGGGTGGAGATGACCCACTATAGCCCACGGTAGTGCAGAGGCTCGGCTGCAATGTCCGACCAGCGCGCAGAGGGTGCAGCACATCTTGCACATACCGGTTTGAGTCCAGCGGGGCTGGAGCTGTCGATCTCCGGCTTGATGGAGAGCATATTGAAGATGAGACTGGCCGCGTACCTCGCCTTGAAATACTCGGGCAGGTAGGTCGTCGCGCTGCCTATGGAACCGGTCGTGAAGCCGACAGCGAAGAGCACCCTGCAAAGACGGGCAGCGCATGGCCTACAGTCGTATACAGAATCGGCCTCTGCGCATATGGTTCTGGCTTCGATTCTTGGTGCTGCCACTGAATCGAGGACTTTCCTCTCAATGGATATTATCGTGCCGTCGCTGCCCTGAACTACAGATGGCGTTCTTCCAAATGTCTGTGGCTAATTATGCGGCTCTAGATGGGAAGGCGTCATAGAGATGGGTATGCTATATGGGCCATTGATGGGCATGGACTTACATGAATACGTCCGTCGGCATGATCTCGCCGATCTTGACAAAGTAGGCGCCAGCCCAGAAGGCGACACCGTAAGCGAAACAGAACAGCGAACTGCCAAACGCAAAGGAAGTGGCTTGAAAGAGGCCCTTCTTCAGGGCGTATTTGTAGGGGGCGAGCAAGTGATCGGCAAGCTCTCCGTAGAAGGTGTGCTCTCTCGTCAGAGCCTGCACCGTCTGGACGTTTTCGATTGCCTCGGTGGCCACCTAAAGCTGCGAGAATTCCGCAATCGACGGGCAAGTTTCCAAGCAAGACTGAGCACGCACGCTCGCACGCACGCACGCACGCTCGCACGCACGCCCGCTAGCACACACGCACGCACGCACGCGCACCTTTCCGCTAAGTTCCATCATTTGCGCGTTGCCTTGATGTTGGCTGGACTCGAAGCGATTGTCGAAGTAGATGGCGATCGCGTTCAGCGGGAAGACAACGCAGGCGACGGCCGCCAGCTTCCAGTTGATGGAGAACGAGATGAAGATGCCCAGCGACAAGGAGATGATGGCGGAGAACACGTTGCCCAGTCGCGAATCCAGTGCCTGCATGGTGTGGGGGTTTTCGGTTGGCGTTCAGTGTATCGCCGTCTGTCTGTCACGAACTTCGTTTCAAATATTTCCGGATTACGCGTACCGATTTCACGTTCCTGGCGTCGGTCGCCAGTCTGGTACAGATTCTGCCGGTGGAGTGGTGGGGGTCGTCGAAGTAGGCGGCGTCCTGACTCAGCACGTTGTCAAAGACGCGCATCCGAAGTCGCATCGTGAACCGCTCTCCCGCCCAGCCAAAGAGGACGCTCTAACAAAGTGCATCATGAATGAACACTCACCATCGTATGTCGACGCCGACTGCAGTATGCACACGCTGTGTCGCAGAGTAAAGAAATCCCCCCCCCCCCCTCCCTCTCTCTTAAGACACACTGGACATCTACAGCGAAAACTGCTCTGTAACATAGTTTAAAGATACTGCAACGCCGTGACACATTCTCACTCCAGCCAAGTTGGTGATGCCTTCATAGATGCCGACGAGCACAAAGGCGATGCCATAGAACGTGGCATCGCTGATGAGCTGATCTCCTTTCTTTGAGAACATCTGCAACTCGCAATTCTAGTGCAACATGTGCTAGTATGATTAACATGAATTTTAAAGTGCTAAGTCAACGTACCCCCAAAGCACTGCTGTAGATGATGGATATGACTGGGCTTGACACGCCATACAGAATAAAGGCTATGGACCCAAAGATGAGAATGCACCATTCACTTCTTGCTGCAGCAAGAATGGTCAGCAGGTTCACTGGTTTGGCACCCTCCTCTTTCATCTCGCGCAGCGCCTTCTCCTATAGTGGAGACTGTAAGAATCATGTATACATGCATGCATTCATTCTACAATGAGTGAGTGAGTGAGTGAGTGAGTGAGTGAGTGAGTGAGTGAGTGAGTGAGTGAGTGAGTGAGTGAGTGAGTGAGTGAGTGCGTGAGTGAGTGAGTGAGTGAGTGAGTGAGTGAGTGAGTGAGTGAGTGAGTGAGTGAGTGAGTGAGTGAGTGAGTGAGTGAGTGAGTGAGTGAGTGAGTGAGTGAGTGAGTGAGTGAGTGAGTGAGTGAGTGAGTGAGTGAGTGAGTGAGTGAGTGAGTGAGTGAGTGAGTGAGTGAGTGAGTGAGTGAGTGAGTGAGTGAGTGAGTGAGTGAGTGAGTGAGTGAGTGAGTGAGTGAGTGAGTGAGTGAGTGAGTGAGTGAGTGAGTGAGTGAGTGAGTGAGTGAGTTAGTGAGTGAGTGAGTGAGTGAGTGAGTGAGTGAGTGAGTGAGTGAGTGAGTGAGTGAGTGAGTGAGTGAGTGAGTGAGTGAGTGAGTGAGTGAGTGAGTGAGTGAGTGAGTGAGTGAGTGAGTGAGTGAGTGAGTGAGTGAGTGAGTGAGTGAGTGAGTGAGTGAGTGAGTGAGTTAGTGAGTGAGTGAGTGAGTGAGTGAGTGAGTGAGTGAGTGAGTGAGTGAGTGAGTGAGTGAGTGAGTGAGTGAGTGAGTGACAAATTCTTGCCATTCACCTTCTCTGGGTCTCCAACAATTGTCTTGCGACGCTCTCCACCTTCACCAATGGCCTCACTGTCAGAGTATTCCTCCTGCAACTGTGGTGCTCCAAGAGACATCTGTCGACCAAGCTTGTTGGAGATGCGCCTTGAAAACGCTCGAGCTCGCGAATGCGCACGCTCCTCTCTCACTTTTGTCGGTTGCGATTTCTCTGAAGTGAGCAATTTCTACTGTAATCCTGATGCGTATTCCTTGGTCATTGACCTTCATCGTCGTGACTGTTTTCATTGCCTGATGCATAGCCAGACACAGCATCCAGAGCCTGCGCGTCCACTAGATTGTGGTATCTGAACATGCGCAGGTGTACCACTGACAAGTCTGGTCACTTGTTGACACGCTTCACTTACACTCCATCCTCCTTGGTCATCAGCTCCGCGTGCGTGCCAACTTCCTTGATCTCCCCATGCTCAAAAGCGATGATCTTGTCAGCGTGCTTGATGGTGGACAGTCTGTGGGCGATCGTGATGGTCGTCCGGCCCTGACCCGCCTTCTCGAGCGCCTCCTGGACCACGGCCTCTGACTCGGAGTCGAGCGCCGAGGTCGCCTCGTCCAGCAGCAGGATCTTGGGGTCGCGCACCAGCGCGCGAGCGATCGCGATCCGCTGCTTCTGACCCCCGGACAGCTGCGCCCCGCGCTCGCCCACCATCGTCTTGTAACCCTGGAGGGATGGATGGATGCAGGCCGCATCAACGGGATCAAGTGCATGTATGTATCAGGTGCTGACCTTTGGCAGTTTCGAGATGAAGTCGTGAGCGTTGGCCTGTTTGCAGGCGGCGATGATGTCTTTCATTTGAATGTTCTCATTACCGTAGCGAATGTTCCTCTCGATGGTGACGTCAAAGAGGACCGGCTCCTGGGACACGACGGCCATAAGCTGCCTAAGCCACCTGATGTTCAGCTCTTTTATGTTGACCCCGTCGATTTTTATCTAAATTCAGATTTGCTGATGCGATTGAAATATCCGATTCTGTGAAAACGAACAGCCAGCAAACCTTTCCGGACGTTGTGTCATAAAATCTCAGCATCAGCTTGATAATGGTGCTCTTTCCGCAGCCACTGTGGCCCACCAAAGCGACTGTCTCTCCAGCAGCAGCGGTGAAGCTGACATTCTTCATCACCTAAAGCTCGACAAACGTAAGGGGGAAGGCAAACATGCCCCCCGGGGCAAGGTCCCTGCCCCTGGGGCAAGGTCTCATCCGCAACAGGTTATATTTCAAAGGGTGGAGCACATATTTCCGTCTGAACTGCCAAGTTTGTGCGGTTTCTGATATTCTGTGCTGATTTCACTGGTGGCTTTCTTTTAAAAGTTGCAGAAACACCTCTTTTGTGGGTATGGTTCAAAATTATGCCCTACTGCTTGATTCACCATAGTACTGGGCATCATATCATGTACAGATAGGTAAATGCATACCTGTTGCAGACATGCACAACATTTGACACATTGGGGCGCATGGGGCATGGGGCACGCTGGAAAGGGGCCGCTAATGAAAAAAGTCCACACCTGTACAGTCGGTCTGCTGGGGTAGCTGAAGCTGACGTCTTGCACCTGCACTCCGCCCTTGCACTCTTGAATCGTGACGCCCTCCTCGGAGTAGGCGTCGATCTCTGGTTTCTGTCAAGAAAACAACAAGTTGTGGGGACAACAAGAAGGAATGGCGCATTGCGCACTCTGTCGATGACTTCGAAGATCGCTCCTGCAGCCCCCTTGGCCGCCATGAGGACCGAGAACTGCGGAGCGGCCATGCCGATCGACATGGAGCCGAATAAAACGGCGAGGAACACCTGCGAGACGACAAATTACATAAACATTTAACAGATGCGAACGCGTTGTTATTGTTGCATTAGGGACAACGATAGGTTGCCGTCAATGGTCCCTATAGCATACTCTTCTCCATGACGACTTCCTGTCTAGAGCCGCATAATTAGCCAAAGACATTAGGAAGAACGCCGTCTGTAATCTAGGGCAGCGACAGCACGCAGAAAATCCGTTGATGGGGGCGTGATCGTTTTTTTGTGGATCCACCAAGAACCGAACCCAGAACCATGTCGAACCAGATGCGAGCCCGTGCACGCTCTGCAACTACGCACCGTCAAGATGGTGGCCGCGTCGACTTCTCCGGCGTTCACCAGAAAGGCGCCGATGTAGAAGGCGACGCCGTACGAGCCCAAGATGATGGTGATGCTGACGAAGAGGCCGGCTCCTTGGTAGAACGCGACGAGGATGCCGTCTTTCTTGCCCTTTTTCAGTTCAGCTCGATACCTGCCGGTTGTCTTTGTTGTTGTTGGATTAGTGGCAATGCTAGGAGGCCGTCAATGGCCCATATATTGTACAGTATGCCCATCTGCATGACGCCTTCCCGTCTAGAGCCGCATAATTAGCCAAAGACCTTCGGAAGAACGCCATCCGTGATCTAGGGCAGCGACGCTAGCACGAGAAAACCCATGGAAAGGGAGGGAAATGCTCGTTCTAGTGGATCCATCAAGAATCGAACCCAGAACCGTGCGCGCAAGAGGCCCATTCTCCACCACTAGGCCATGCGCCGCCAGAATACCTGCCCGACTCCCTCTGCTGGCCATTCAGAGCCATGACGGTGCGGATTGCCGACAGCGCCTCCTCAGCAACAGCTCCAGCTTTGGCGTAGTTGGCCACGCCTCGCATGCTCGCCTTCTCGGTAAGCTGAAAGATTCGATCGTTATCAAAACTGTAAAACAGTCTAATGGTCTCCAGTGGCGTTGCTTCAAGGTGTCAACCCAACTCTACCACGAGAAATGTTTGCCCAGTTGGGCTAAGGCGTTGGTTCGAAACCGCAAGGTGCGGAGTTCAATCCTCAGCGTGGCAAGACTCGCAAAAAACAGTAACCCACCGCCTTGAGCAAGGAGCTGCGCTAACTAAAAAAACAGCGTCCCTAATCGCAGTTCTCATTGAGACGATCGGTCTTGTTGAAAGCAGAGATATTCGGAGTTGGAAAACGATGAAAATCACAAGACCAGGTACATAAAATAAATATTTAATCCGCTTCCCTAGTAATGTGGAAATAACCCACCATTTTGTCAATTACTACCTAAATCTTAAAGGCTGGTTGCCTCTGAAGAGCCTCGCCAGTCTGAGCGTCAGGCATAGAGGCGAAACGCTCATTTATTAACTGAAAATAAATACTCCCAGTATCCTAATGTTAGGTAGGAGTACATATTTTTATTTACATAGCTACCATATTCATTCTAATAACCAAGGACCCACGCCTTTTGGCTGATAGAGAGTTTATAGCGCCCAAGAGCGGACGCTCTCTGCTCCGACGTCGGCCGCTACCATGGACGACGCCGGAGCCGGCCTCAGGAAAGAAGAAGAAGGACCCACGCCACGCAGCCCCCCCCCCCCTTCTCGCCTGAGACTTCGGTCTCAAACCCTCAAAAAAATCTAATGAGAAAGTGGCAAACGGTTCACCCCGGAGAGGAAGTAGCCAATGACGGCCATGAGCGGTCCATTGAGGATCACCATAATTGTGGCCAGCTTCCAGCTGTAGTAGAATGCGATGGCGTAACCGGAGAAGATCTGGACGATGAACATGATCATCATGCCCAACTTGTCGCCCATGCCTTCCTTGATACGCTCCATGTTGCTGCAGATGTGGGTGCAAAATGTGTTGTGTGTTGACGACCGCTAGTCACAAGTGTCTTTTGACGTTTTGCTTTTGAAGTTGAGTCACCGCAATTTGATGCCAACTGTAGTACCAATTGAAGAGTTGTGGAAAAAAGGCGATTGCTGTGCTGGGATGCAATACCCAACTGCAGTAGTGGCGGCGATTTGGAATTGTCCACAGGACAATCTGCTTGCAGGATGTGCGCTCAGAGTGTGAATAGAGTTGTGTGAAGTGGCACGTGGTTCAGGTGTTGAACGCTTACGTACCCAAAGGCTAAAGACCTATGCATACCCATATGATAAGCGGCCTAGGCACCCACCATGTTCGATGCACTCTGGGAAGGGGGCGCTCATAGTTTACATAACAACTCTCTGGGAGGGGGCCATATTAACTCTGGCTAGGGACGCTTACAATTTCCAAGCATAAATCGCAACTGAAATGCTGGAAGATCAATCGCAAACAGCTCATTAGATCACCTGTCAAACAATATTTAGGGCAAAGTGGATATGGTACTGAAGCAACATGACTAGAGAAACGTGCCAAATTGGCGCAATTAATGATCCTACGGTGACCATACACGCGGAAGAGGGGGATGATGACGACCCCGGATGACTTCTAGAGGGCTTGTATAGCTGAGGGGTCCATGAGATCGCACTTGTCATAGGTTTTGGGAAGGAATTGTGTTATTAAAAATTTGCTCACTCAAAAAACTGGCTCGTGGAAGCTCCGGTCTGGTTGTCGTCGAACCAGGCGATGTTCTGGCGCAAGATCGCCTTGAAGAAGGCCTTCCTGATGCGCAGAATCTGGTTCTCACAGGTCCACACCCAGAAGATTGTCTAAAATCGAACTCAACGCAAAGAGAGCCACCTTGTGAGAAGGAGCGCAAACTGCGTCATCCAACCAACCTGTGCGAATCCAGCGGCGAACATGAGCGCGCCCATCAGGAAGTTGAGCATGGCATAGAGAGTGGCCTGCGACATGAACTCGTCCATGGTGAAGTCCTCGGGCACGGGCTGGGCGTCGGGCGGCAGCGTGCCGTTGTTCAGCTCAATGATCATGTTCTGCGCGTTGATGAACACGCCCATGTTGCCACCGATGATCTTGGAGAGGAAGGGAAAGCCGACGCCATTGATCACGGTCGCCAGGACGCCCAACGTCAGCCACCAATAGTCCTTGCCTTGCATGTAGCGGAACTGCAACGTGTGGGAATACCTACTGGTTTGCAACCGGGTCACTGCGAGTGGGGGGGGGGGGTGCCGAAGATTGGGGGTGGCTGGAGTAACTTATACTGGTACTTTTTGTTCAAAAATGAATCAAAACAGGCTCTAAATAGTGTTATTTGGCTGTTCACTGAAAATCAGGGAAAACACCAACATTTACTCACTTTTATCGTTTTGGACATGGTGAGAATCCTTTGAAAAAAATCGGGGGGGGGGCGTTGGAACAATAGTGGGGTGGTACCGTCAATTCATAAATAAACGTCAATCGCTGTCTCGAGACGCGTCTCGAGACGCTGAGCGTCTCAAACGTCTCACACGCTAAAGCATAGGAAGGCGTGGCCCGCCGGATAGCCAATGAGAGCAACGTTTGGAAGGAACAACGGCGCTGCGTAATTAGCTTGTGGGCGTCTTTGCTTGTGTGTGAGTCTGCCGTGTGTGAAGTATCATGACGCTTTTATGTGGAAAATGTTGTTTAGTTCGGAGGAATCTGCCTATATACTGCACCTTGGCTTTGGAATGTTCCCAATTATAACTTTTGTGAAGCGAGTCACTGGCGGATCCAGAAAAAAATTTCGGAGGGGGGAGGAATTTTGCAGAAGGGAGGACCCTGTTGAACTTTTTGGATGTTGCGCCATTTTGGCAGTGGTTTGGACACTTAACCGGTTCATTTTCGACGATTAATGAATATAAACGGCGCCGCAGGCGAAAATTTTGCTGTTTTCGACCACCTACAAGCAATGCGACCACCTACAAGCTACAACCTAAAGAAAACTAGGCCCACTAGGCGTGTTTCTTCTCCCACCGCCTATCCCTTTCCCCCTTTTCCCCCCTAGATTTCCGATTTCGGGAGGGGGAATTCCCCCTTTCCCCCACCCCTGGATCCGCCAGTGAAGCGAGTCATTGCCATTTGGGATGCACTTCTGTTGTTACGATTTTTTGTTGTGATATTGGTTTAAATTCGCTTTAAGACACAAGGCCAAACGCTGTGGACGCACAGACCTTAGCCTCATACAACGCTCACAGGCTCACAGCTAACATACGAGCGAGACCATACTGACATTGCAAAACGTCGATACAAAACATAACAAGCGCCATTCTTTTATTTTATATTTCAAGATCGGTGTCGCTTTCTCTTTAATTGAGAACATTTCTTCGTCTTCACCGTTTTCGTTGGAGCGGTGCTCTCTGCGCACGACGAGCAGCTCCACTCACGCAGTTGAACCTATGAGTAGACGTGAAAACAAAGTAATAATGACTGCACACACGCAAATGCAAGTTTAAATGATTGACACAAAAGAATGAAGTTGATTGACAAAGTACAAGTTTAATTGTTTAAACATCTTAAAGAATACCATGTTTTAAAGCAGCAAAGCAGGTGAATCGGCATCGTCGCTGCTCTCAGCGTCTCGGTGTACTGGCCTTGCTCGGTTGGGGTGCTTCAGTGAGCAAGAATCACGATGGCAGCACTGCATGAGGCGATGCTCCAGGGTGAACACCGTCAGTCGACGGCCAGCATGCGCACCCGGTAAACAACGCTTGCGTCGCGCTAAATCGCTGCGATTTGAACTGCGTTCACTTCAAATGGAAATTATATGGCAATACAAAGGAACTCGCCTCACCAGACACTCAAAATATGCCGACACCGGCAGCGATCTTTTCCTGCACGCATCAGCGTCATGGCGACTCGTCGTTTAGCCGTGCGTGGACAGCCACACGACAGGGCTTGTTCGGCCTTCAATAAATTCGACAAACAAATTTGTCCTTTGGTTCAACGGCGACTGATCCATAATCGCAACGCAATAAACGACGCTCACAAGCAAAACGCCAAATGACGCACACTACTGCTACACCCATCCCTCCCTCCCATCCCGCTGTCGCGTCTTTCGCTCATTGGCTATCTAATGAGACGCGCTCGGCGTCGCCTTCCTATCTTATAGCGTAGGAGACGTTTGAGACGCTCAACGTCTTGAGACGCGTCTCGAGACAGAACGTGTCGAGACATGATCTTTATTTATGTATGTGCTGTAAGTAACCCCCCAGTTACAGGCTTGCGCGTGGGGAATATGGTGAATAACTGACTGTAGAGTGCGACAAAAATCGCGTAGTCGTGCTGCATGATGTGCGAGTGTTTTGAACGCCGACTTCTATCCAATGAGACGACGACGGGACGAGACGCGGACGCTACCAGCCTACCAGGATGGCTGTTCGCCAACCCTCAACTTTCGTCGCGACGCCTTCGCGACCTTGCTTTAACGCTAGTCATTTTCACAGTCTCGCTACGCCTTGCCCATAGTACTGCCAGATTAGCGTACAAACGTTGCGGCCAGCACGTGAATACACTTGGAGTGGGCAGCCATGATGCGTGCCGCTATCAAGAGTGACAATGCATGGTAATTGTAATTGTAAGCTAGAGGAGTGTGTGTCGCTGTTGAGACTGCAAGCTCAAGTTTGTTCCACAGTCTTCATCGCCTGGGCGAGGTTGAGTAGGAAGAGGTGCTGAGAATTTCATATCTCACAATCTGCAGTGCGCTCGCGAGAGACGATGTTATCGTACGTCAGCGCGCGCTTTTGAAAGTTCGTCAAGTCGACGTCGTATCATGGAAATTGCAAAAAAAAAAGAAATGAAATTAAAAAAATTGGCAACTGTTGCCGTCAACCCTTCTTCATCTCGTCGTCGTCATCTCATTGGAAATGGGCCTTTAGTGGTGAAAGTGCATTCCAAACAAGGTGTGTTTCGCCCATTTGACATTTTTTTAAAAATATTTGTTGGATATTATTGTGTTTTCTTATTACTTGCGTACCAGTTTGAAGAAAGAAACCCTGGGCGGCTTTTTCTCAGGTTGATCCTTGCCTCTGAAAGGAATTCGACTAAACAAAAACAAAAACATAAAAACGAAGTTTAAAGGCATCTGTATTTTCTGAAGCTTGCATACTTTTTGTCTTTTGTGGACCCATACTCTAGACCATTCTTCTCCAGCAGCGGCTGCTTCTCGTCTTTGTCTTTTGCCATGTCGTTTCCTAGTTTTTTTTCTTCAAAATTCACCTATTGGGCTTCAAAAAATCGAGAGGTCAAAGCTATAGTGAGCTGCTCAAAAAGTAGTTTGCGGCGCAACGCAAGCGTCAAAAAGCGTGTGCACCAAAAATGCAATGTCCGTATATGCGCATATGCATTAGCTTCGTCGCTCGCCCCGCGTCCTTATCTCTCTCCTTCTCTGCCCGACAAGCAGGCGTCGAGAGTTGCACAACCGTTGCGCGGAATAATCGGCGTGTGTGATGGTACAGCAACAAATGCTTACTGTAGTAGTCCGTAGTCATTTTGCGTCATTAACAAATTGACGCAGCGCAGTGGGGATGAAGCAGACATCGATTGACCATTTTTTTCTGTTGGAACACTTCTCCTGTTTGAACGTTTGCATTCAGTAATCGGATTAAACTCGCCGTCATCGCACCGTCTACTCCTATTTTGCTTTGTCATTAAACGGAAACATAGTGAACGCACACCATGCTTTTCGGGAGTCGTACAAAATTGATTTTGACTGTCGTAGAATATCGCCAAGTGCTCCGCTCCAGTGGACGCACAGCCAAATACACTCGTATTGTACGTGCGAAAATCGCTTACCTATAGACACAACGTTCGACACAAAACAAGTCAATTGTGCATTCGATGCACAATGTAGAAACCTTAGCCGCAGTTTGTATACGCAACCCCCCCCCCCCCACCCACCCGCCAAAGGCGAGCAATTTTGGCGTGCCGCTAGGATCGAGTACGCGCACACATATCAACAAGTTCTATCGTTAATTTTTCAATAGTGCTCCCAGAGCACTATTGAAGGGCGGGCATAATGCAGGTCATTATAGCATGATTTTCTCGTTCTGTCGCTGCCCTAGTTTACAGGTGGCGTTCTTCCGAATGTCTTTGGCCAATGGTATGCGGCTCTAGACGGGAAGGCGTCCTGGAGATGGGTATGCTATGTAACTAATGGGCCATTGACGACCTCCTAGCGTCGCCCCTAATCCAACAACAACAACAAGGTCATTATCGTGGCAACGAAAGTTATGGCTATCGATGTCAGGTGCACCAAAAATGACATACCGTATATGGGCATATGCGCGAGCGCTGCCATGCGCGCTTACTATGTACCAAATTTGTCTTCTCAGGGGCGAATTGTCGCTTATCAGTACGAATTCGAACAACAACTCACACGAACGATGTCAGTGCAATGTGCACTGCGATGTGTCAAACAGTACTCAATCTGACCGCACGATGATAATGACTACTGATGCGTACATAGCGCTTGCGAGCGCATCGCCTCTGCTCGTGTTCGCTCCAAGAAACCATGCAGAAATCCGCATTATGTGTACCTCGCTTCAGTCAGCTCAGCTACGACGGCTAGCACTTGGCGCTGGGACGGATTTCAAGGGGGTCCAGCAGACAGCCTGTGTTGGCCCAGTTCTTCGCATGTTCGCGGAGAGCTGCACGCGGCCCCCTGCAGCTGCGCATAGAAGTGTGGCAGCGATTCCACGACTAAGAAGGGGCCGCCGACGAGAGACAATTAGCGAGGGAATCACTCGTGACTGCATTGACCCACATTGACCACAATGGTGTCCAAGTCCAAACTGCTTCTGAGGTGCCGCAGTAATTAGAGACAGAAATTTTTCCACCAGAGTAGCCGTGTTTCATACTGCAACGTAGCGTGCTTCACACTGCAACAGTTGTGCTCCGTCAGTCGATTAGGTGTATTTCGCAAAAATAGGCCGCTGCCCGTGCCCAACAAAGAAAAGCGTAATGCGATATGAGGTCCAAGCAGTTATAACACAGGAGTGCCTTCAAAATCCCTGCAGAGCATCATTGGAGTAAATGGAGTAATTGGAATCACTGCAGCAATTTAATGATTTCTTTTTAGTAAATGGGTTGCGGAATGGTGACGAAGTTCATTTCTAGACGAAATCGAACAAATCCTTCTTGTGCCATCCGTTGGCCAGGGCGTCCCTGATGCGGTAGGACAAACTAATCGACTCAAAGTTTGCGGGAATTTCCGTATTGATGAACGCCACGCTCTGCAGGTTGTCCTCCAGGCCGCGAGCGATGAACGCCTGAAATGGTACGCCCGGATAAAAATTTGCGCCCAAAGAGTTACGCCCAGTGGCGATAAACGCCTGAAATGGTACGGCCAAAAAGTTACGCCGAGTACAACTAACCTCGCCGGCGAGCAGGCCGATGTGCCAGTAGCCCTTCCACGTGCCGATTTTGTCGCCGTCCATCAGTAGCGCGGTTCCCATGGTCACGCCCCAGCCGTTGGCGTATTTCACCTCTTCGAAGCCTGCAGGCAAGTGCAGCGATGAACCGAACAGATCCACAGGCTGCAATTGGCCCAAGCCGCACCGGGATATGTCCAGGCCGTGTTGTTCTGCGAGTAGGGCGACGGAGTCATCATGGTAGTGATGCTCTCGGGAGTGAGAATGTCCTTGTACTTGACGCTGCTGTTGTCGACGTGTACCTGGAGTGGGTTCCAGGCTTCGTGTCGCTGCTGTGCGAGAACTCCACTCACCATCATGCGCATCAGAGAGGGCGCGCTGAACATCCAGCCGCCGGCGGGGAACCAGCGGTTCGTATGCGGCCGCGTGTAGGCGTCGGACAGCGGGTAGTGGTTCTTGTATTGGACGGTCTCCTTGGGGTCCCGCTCTCTCCACACCGACGTTTGGACTCCGTAGCTGAACGATGCACGACTGCACGTACGCACACACTGGCACGCACGCACTGGCACGCACGCACGCACGCACGTACGCATGCACGCACGCACGCACGCACGCACGCACGCACGCACGCACGCACGCACGCCCCACACCGCCTACTTGGTGTTCATGCCCGCCGGGACGAAGACCTGCTCCCGGACGACGTCCTCGAACTTCTTGCCGGTCACCACCTCGATGATGTGGCCGACGAGCCGAAAGTTGAAGTTGGAGTAGTGCCAGTAGGTGTCCGGCTCGGTACTGGCCGGGTAGTCGGTCAGCAGCTTGTCGATCCACTGCTCCACCGTCAGCTGCTCGAACTCAAAGGCGCCATCGTTGCAGAAGTTCTGCGTCCAGCCGCCCGTGTGGTCCAGGAGGTGGTGCAGCTTGATCTTCAGCATCGTGTCCGGGTAGGGAGGTGTGCCGTACCTGTCACGAACCAAATGCGCTTATCTAGCGTAAGCTTTCGAATCAACATATTAATTGGCCACTCACAAATTGAAAGCCCCTCCAACAGGGAGTGAGAACCAGTTGTATGGGGGGCTAGAAATTATAACGTTGGGAATGGCTACTCCGAGGGTCCGAAGACGGGGCTGTCCACCGAATAGCATCAGACAGGAATTAATTGTCATTTATTTTGCAAATTAAAAAAAATTTCAGGCTTGCAAACGTCATTTTTTTTATTGCTGTATCATTTTGCATTTCATATTGCTCTCGCTCACGTCTCTCCCAGGATGCCACCGGGTCCGAATACGGGGCTGTCGATGGAGGGCAACACGCCCTGCTCGATGAGTCGGAAGACGGCGACGGCCAGCACCGACTTGGCCGTGCTGCCCGACTCGAACTGGTCGTCGAAGTGCACCTTGAAGCAATTTTTTTTTCTTTGCTGCCAACAGAGCAACGATTAGGCTAGTATTGCATGGCTTTATTTTCTCCGCACGTCCGACTAACAGGAATGGGCCGTCCAGGCAAATGAGAATGAGAAGGCAATCTCCTGGCCCAAGTAACCCTGGTGGGGGGCATGGCGTAGTGGTAGAAAATCGGCCTCTTGCGCCCACGGTTCTGGGTTCGATTCTTGATGGAGCCACTAGATCGAGCACTTCCCTATCCATGGATTTTCTCGTGCTGTCGCTCCCTCAAGTTACAGATGGGGTTCCTCCGAATGTCCTTGGCTATTTATGCGGCTCTAGGCGTCATGGGGATGGGTATGCTGTTGTATATGGGCGTCCTAGCGTTGCCCCCAATCCAACCAAAACCAAGCAAGGTGAGAGTCGAAGCCCCGACAACGAAACGAATCCCCCTAGAACCACTGCACTCTCCACTCCATTCACCTGGGTCTTGGCCTTCCAGTCCCTGTAGCCGTAGGCGGCGGCGAAGCGCAGCTCCTCGCCTTCCGCTATGGCGATGCTGAAGCCGGGCACCTCGTTCTCGATCATGAAGTTGGCGACGACGGCGTCGATCGCCGCCAGGTCCGCGGCCGTGAAGCTCTCCTTGACGCCCGGGTGGTAGGAGGCGGGCGGGTCTTGGTCCTGCCAGAGCGGCAGCTCGGCCGCGTACTCGACGTTGACCGTGGTGAAGAGCACGTAGAACTTCGTGGCGCCGCCCGCCGTGGGATGCGCGCTGAGACTACGCGCCGTCCGACCCAGGGCCGCCTCGCTGGTCACCGTCTCCTGGAAGCCGAGTGCGAAACTGTGCCACGCTGCGCACACTGCACCGGCACGCACGCACACACGCACGCACGCACGCACGCACGCACGCACGCACGCACGCACGCACGCACGCACGCACGCACGCACGCACGCACGCACGCACAGGCACGCACGCACAGGCACGCACGCACGCACGCACGTACCGGCATGCACCGGCACGCACGCACGCACACACGCACGCACGCACGCACGCGCGCACGCACGCACGCACGCACGCACGCACGCAGGCGCGCAAGCACGCGTGCAGGCACGCACGCACGCACGCAAGCACGCGCGCACCGGCACGCACGCAGGCACGCACGCAAGCACGCACGCACGCGCGCACGCACACCTGCAGCTTGGCCACGTCCGTATCGGTGGCGATCTTGTGGCTGTGACTGCCACCGGTGGTCTTGACCCAGATAGCGGCGCAGTAGACGGGCTGGCCGTTGAGGCCGCCATAGACGTTGAACTTGGCGCAGGTGTAGCCCTTGCCGACGAGCTCCAGGTCCAGCGTCAAGCAGTCAGCGATCGGCTTGTTCACGACGCTTTCGGTCGGCGGACGCGCCGCCCTATCAGCTGCAACGACAACGTGTGCTTACATAGGAAAATGAATGATGAGGGGGGCATAGTGCAGCAACGGCGCGCAATTCTTCATCTGGCAAAACAAGAATTTTGTCCGCGTATTAAGGAAAGAATTCGACGTTTTAGAGCGCGTCGAAAACTCAAATTGTTAACAGAATAAGTCTGGCAGACGGATCCTTCCATCAAAGTTGTTGGGTATTATTTGAAGATTGCTATGAGAGTGCAAGTGTGCCACTTGTCGACCGGATAGGAAAGGGAGCACACACACACCGTTGACATGCCAAACGCTGACGTGCTGGACATTGCCCGAGGAATCGTAGTAGCCGTTGACGTTGATCAGTTGATAGCCCGCGCCCGGTGCCGTGAGGTCGCCGCCGAAAACCACCTGAAGCGAAGGTGAGCAAAAGTCTTCCTTTGGATTGGTGGGCAATGGAAATACAACACAAACAGTTGCAAAACGTATGTATACCTTCGCGCTGCCCTTGTGGTTCTTGATGTAGATGGAAGGGAAGTAGGCGCCTCCGTACTGCAATTTCATCAACGCTGTTGTGTATTCATCAACATACAGTACAGAAGGTAATCACTTTTCGTAAGCCCTCTAATTACCCGCCCCCTTGAAGACCTTTCTATTTATCAGCTCCGTCACCCCACCTACTGTAAATTCCCAAATGAACGCCCTGGGCGTTCATTTTTTCAGCCCACCCTCGGCCCTGGGCGTTCATTGGAAGGGCCTTCCTCAAAGGATTACGGCACACCACCATGTCAAAATGTCCACCCAGGCTGCTAATTAATTAGATCACTTACTACCTACCGTCCAAAACAAAAACCAAACTAGTCTCTCACCGGCTGCACCTCCTCTATGAGGAAACCCTGCTGCTGCATGTCGAGCGCCTTGTCCAGCAGCTCCTGCTGCGTCCTGACGTTGTTGAGAGTGTCGTTGAAGACCCTGCGCTCTGGAGGGTCTGACTCGTGGATGAAGAGCGCGCTGTACCGGTAGCCGCCCTGGCCGTCGGGCAGGATGTTGAACGACTGCGGTCGCATCTGGTAGAGGTGGACGTTGACGTAGACGTTCTGCAAATGGGAGAAATAGGGGGGGGGGGGTCAAATAGTCCATACACTGTAGATACCGAAAGAGGTGCAATTACAAGGGTACAACTCCAAGGCGTAACTGAATACCACGACGTTGTTTAGTTTAGAACGGATTTCTTGTATTGCAATGCCGTTCCGAACACGGAGAATGCGTACTGTACTGCACCGTACTGAATGAATTTACCTACCACTGCCGGTTTAATCAAAACTGCCAGGCTGCTGGAGACTACAGTTACACCCGTAATATCGAGAGATTTTTGAGTGTCCGGCACAAGACGACGTCCGAACCGTCAAGAATGCAGTATTGTTGTTGTCTTGCCGACAAAATGTTCCCAATTTCGAGCGTGAGAACGAGCGAATCGAATACCGTAGTCCATTACTACTGTCGCTATATGTACGGTGCTGCGTTGCACAGTCTCGCTCACGTATAAAAAGAGATCGAGATCGGTGGACGTAAACAGGATCGCCTCTGAGCCTGGGATCACTTTGCTGCTGGCCACTGCCTCGAACTCCTCCTGCTGCAGTCTCCAGATGGGGTTCTTGGTCAGCCTGCCGCTGCGACCCTGGTACTGACCCTCTGCTTTGCCATCCTGCACGCGCTTGGCCAGTCTTCCGCGCACGTCCGTCCACAGCTGCAGTCGCTGCGCCCGCTTCATGTCCAGGCCCAGGTTCTCGGCGCACGCCGACTGCAGTAGGACGGCCACCAGCGGCGCTACGAGAAGCAGTTTCATCTTGTCCTTGCAAGATGTGGAATCAGAGAGTAGTGCCAGGCGCAAGTGAATTGGCGCTGCCCAGGGCAAGTGTTTATGAATGCGAGATCAAAGCGAGCGGCCGACAATGCCGGAGTATGTAATTGCGGCGTCATTGTTGTTTGTCCATCATTTGTCATTGTCGCTACAGACGCGCCTCACTGATCGCGCGCTCGCAAAATTGCGGGAAAATTGCTTTATACGTTGGACCGTGGGGAGAGGAGCTCAAAGTCCGAACCGAAATCAAGCGAGCAAGGCCGACTGGCCGACTCGCTTTGCCAGGCATTGTTGCATTGTTGTCGACTGTTACTACTACTGCATACGCAATTATCGCAACCTATCTCGCAACCCGCTTTCAATTGAGGAGTTTTGCGTCATCGAGCAAACGAATCGCAAGTGCGCGAGTACGCACTTGTACGTCTCATTTGTTATTCGGTTCTGCTGCGCGCGCAGCAACAACAACAGATTCACATCATGATGATGACATGCAACCGGAGCAGCAACACAAATTTTATGCCCGATCCTGGAGGACTAGCTCCCTTAGCCAAACAATATCTAAACGCGGAGGGCACGGAGTGTTCCACAGTCTTCACCGGCTGAGTACATACCTGTAACTGGGGGTACCGCCTGGCCGCCCCCTTTCGTTTTCCAACCCCCCCCCCCTCATTTTTTTCCAAAGGATTTTCACCATGTCAGCGGATTGGTGTTTTCAGTGTTATAGGACCATAAAACAGCCAAATATAACACTGTTCAGAACCTCTTTTGACCAAAAAGTACCAGTAAAAGTCACAAAACGGTCGGCTACCCCCAGTTTTTTTTTGCTCTATCTACCCCCCTCCACCCTGAAAAAGTGTCATGTACCCCCCCCCCCCACCGCCAGACGACCGTTACAGGAATGCGGTGACGTTGAAGCTGCGATTTGAGGACTTGAGACTGTTCCTTTAGCTGTACCACTGCGCTTTCGTTCGCGATGAGACCAATCCTTGTCGAACGTTCAGACGTGTCAAACCACATTACAGCGCCACACTACTGTATGTGTAAGTAACCGTCGGTGCAGGTCACGCAATTTGCTTGCTCAGGATTTCTTCTTCTTCGGTGCAGTCTTCTTCTTCTTCTTCCTCTTAGCTGGTTCACGAGATCGCAGCAGAGTGGAGTGCTTGAAGTGTGCGTATGAGCTCGCGGAGTTGCACCTTGACGATGGGAAGATCTTATTGAGTCTATGCCAGCCGTCCTGGAGACGGTGCATAGCCGATGTGGCTCTGTTTGACGGAGCCACTGTCCAGTAGTCCGTTGTGGTCTGAAATGAGCCACATCGGTGTGTGTGTGTGTGTGTGTGTGTGTGTGTGTGTGTGTGTGTGTGTGTGTGTGTGTGTGTGTGTGTGTGTGTGTGTGTGTGTGTGTGTGTGTGTCTACCAGGTCCTTGGTCCTCTGGTTCAGATGGTTCGTTCGAACCCGCTGACCAGAGCAATTGCTCGACAGATGCTTTGCGAGACGTGGCAGAGAGACGAAGGCCAGGCCGCACACGTCGCACAGAAACCGATCCTCGAAGACATTCGAAGGCCGAGAGAGCAACTGGAATCGGCCCTGCTGCCGAGAGACGCGCGTCGGTGCGTCCGAATTGTTGTCTCGAAGCACTGGTTCAGCAATTTAAACCTTTAGGAAGGGACAAACCATTTATCAGAGTAAGTCCTGCTTTAATTACCTGTCTGAGTTCCTCGTTCAGCCTCGCTCGATAGCACGGGCGGAGTGCTGCACACTGGTGGACTGCCCACTAAACGTTTCATTTTGATTCTGAAACCAGTTTAAGGGTGTGCATCGACAAACGCACAGGTCTGCGCGTGATCCGGCGTCTGCTTCTCGAGCACCGGTGGCTGTACCTCGTTGAAGTGGGGCGGCTGCACTGAACCGATGCAATTACGTCTGCAAAGTTCCCACATTTCCCTTTAGTAACAGTCCTTCACCTGAAAACTCTCGTTGCACTTCCATCTGCACATCAGGTTTGGTGTCCGAAGCCTCGCTGAGCACGTCGGCGCTACGGCTCTCGATCGTAAGGTCTGCAATGAGAGCGAACTGAATAATTTCGGAGGGCAAACAGAGCAATTAGAAATGCGAAAACACTTGAGAAGATTTTGAAGCAATTGTGAGAAACAGGACAAGTGAAACCCTATACAATTACACCCCCCCCCCCTACGGCTCAAACAAAACAATTATTAGCCTTCGGGGGCGGAGCTATTTACAGGGTTTACGGTAATCACCTGATTCCGGCTGCGGAGTCAGTGGATTTTCGCAGGACGCCTCCGCCGGTTCGGACTTTATGGGGGGCTCCTGCACAAGAGGCGGCGACTCTAAACGACTACCGTACTCTAGGGAGAAATTATGGCTCCCTTCAACAGTGGCGGCATACCGTAACTGGAAGAGGGCGACCTGAGCCGCTCCCTGACGAGGCGGTGCAGACAGGTCAAGCCGAATCTGCACGACATATGTAGCTGTTGTTGGATTAGGGTGACCACTAGGACACATGGCCCATATAGCATAGCTACCCATCTCTATGACGCCTTCCCGTCTAGAGCCGCACAATTAGCCAAAAACATTCGGAAGAACGCCACCTGTTATCGAGGGCAGCGACAGCACGAGAAAATGCATCGATAAGGAAATGCTCATTCTAGTGTGGATCCATCAAGAATCGAAACCAGAGACAGTGCGCGCGCAAGAGGCCGATTCTCCACCGCTAGGCGGTCCGCTGCCCCTGCGCGACATTACAACCGCGCAACCTTACACACCCTACAGTAAACGTCGGTCAACATTCTGATCGGTCTGTGTGCGTTCTGACTGATGGCGTGATTGCACCCCATGTTCTTATCTGCGGTGTGCGTGTGTCTGTGCGTGTTTCTGTTTTCCAAGCATGCAAAGCAACAGTACGATATAAATTCCAGCTAAAAGTCGCCATTAAAGGTCCATGCAGTGCAGGTCAATGCCACTCATCTCAACGCCCGCGCGAGCTCACCTGTCCCCCAGGCCGAACAGTTCAGCCAATGCGACTCGATCCAGCGCCAGCGGCAAGTCAGCGGTGTAGAGAAAGTCGACAAAAGCACCCACCTACAAAGGTGACAGAGAATTCACTCAAAGAATGCTGCACCGTAAGGAAAGAATCTCCATGGTGAATGCGAAGTGTGTTGCTGCAGTCAAATACTAATGCAGAAGATCGACACGCACTATTCGTTGACCGGAACGACTTTTAAAAAGTGTTGCATAGTATGTGGAGTTCAACGCACGGCTTCTTCAGAGTAGGCGTGGTCCAGCTGTAGCGACGGCGACGCTTGCGTGTCGGCGTCAATTTGAACTCGCAACGCTCGCGAGCGCGTACGCACCAGCGCCTTGTGCACCTGTAGGCATTTTGGTGTACCGCATAACAGTCACATTTCTCAGCGCAGTGTACGGTAAGAGGCGAAAGGTGCGCCGCTCGAGGGTGCACACCGATGAGTAGCATTTATTGGCATCGTTGCAAACCACGCACTGTAGGTACATACCGTAAATCCTCCAATAGTGCCCCCGGGGCACTATTTTTTCAGCCTCCCCTTACCCGGGGGCACATTTGGAGAGGGGGGCACTATTGGAGGGGGGGGGGGCTTCTATTATTTCAACCTACAAATTTTGAATGGTAATGCTAGTTTCGCTGTCAAAATTGCCGATTTTTCGGTGATTTTGATTACTTTTACCACATTTAATGGTTGATTTACCGTTAATAGTTGCTGAAACGTACTATTATTGGTTAGCAGTAGTGTGTAGACACGATGTAAATGTACCTACCACTATATTTTTGCCCATAAAAGGCACATGGCACAACATACCCCTTACCCCCGGGGGCACTATTGGAGGGGGAGGCACTATTGGAGGGGGGGCTTCTATTGGAGGATTTACGGTATGGGTGTTTTGCTGTTGGATTAGGGGCAACGCTAGGAGGCTGTCAATATAGCCCATATAGCATTCCTTTCTCCATGACGCCTTCCCGTCTACGGCCGCATGATTAGCCGAAGACTTTCGGAAGAACGCCATCTGTAATCTGGGGCAGCGAGGACGCGAGAAAATCCATTGAGAGGGAAATCCTCGATCTAGTGGGTCCATCAAGAATCGAACCCAGAACCGTGCGCGCAAGAGGCCGATTCTCTACCACTAGGCTATACGCTGCCCTACATATGGGTTACTGTATGTCTTCTAGTCGCTTGTGCGCTATCTATACGCTGTGCGCTCATTGCAGAAGTGATTGGGGCAAAAAAATGCGCTGCACCCAATTGCTGAAATTTGATCTTACCGGCCATTCTCTGCCCGAGGCGGATCGCACGACGAAATCGGCGCCGATTTTCGATCGCAGCATCGCTTCCAGATCCCGGATCAGCTGTGTCGCGGCTTCCCATTTTGCGCTTCGGCTTTCAACGGACATTTTCTTCGACGATCAAATACGAATAAGAGTCTAGTAGAGTCAGCAACTGGCCTACTGGCGCATGCGGCTCCTTATCGCCCTGGAATCTCAGCCAAGATGCGGAAAAGGGACGCCAGAATCCCAGCTGGGCGCCCCCCCCCCCCCTTAAAGACAGCGGTAGTTCAACGACAAACGAGCGCGTATGCCCAGCAGCACATAGTCGGGCATAAAATGTGCTTAAATGCGTGATATACAGTACGTATACGTGCCGATACCGTATGCCATGCGTTGACGCGGTTGACTCAGCAGAACTCAATTTAAAACAGTGCACGGAATGGCACGCAACTTGTGCGAGTGGACATCGCATCTTTCAGCTAAAATTGGTTCTTGCCTATAAAATCAAAGTGGCATCTTGAATCCAATTCCAATTTTTTGTCCTGAATGCTTCGTTTATTCGAGTCCGGCGCAATCTAAACGCATTTCCGTGCTCAGTATATTCTAACAGAGTGTCTCATAGTCAAGGATTGCAAGCCTTACTATAGCTTTCTTCTCTTACAAGATGCCTGTGGTTCACTTAGCAAAACATGACTTTACCATGACTCATTGCCTCGGTGTAGGGCGGTGTGGTTCGATGCGGCCCGAAATCAGTACCAGGTGAGCGGCCCCCCACCCCCTCTATCGCGGGTGAATAACTCCATAGTGACAGTGAGGCAGTGCACTTTATGATGCATCGCCCCTTCGCTACCTCATGCGTTGGTTTACCGTTTCTGACTGCATCGCTGCTTGCGACAGTAAGATCATGGATTCGACTCGATGACGCACTTCCACTGGCGTGGATACACCGACATTTGTTATGTCGTCACCTTTGGGCGTCGTCTTGGGATCCTTGGTCGTGCGCTGGTAGTAGTCGATCAGCTGGTCCGACGCAGGCAGGCCGGACTTGAGGTCCTCCTTGCGCACGACCGTGGTGTCGCGGATCTTGCCCACGGGCTGGAACCACTGGGAGGCGATGCCGCACTCGTTGCCTCCCCTCTTCAACTTCAGGAAGCCCTCCTCGCCCCAGTCGCTGCCCCACGAGTTCTGAATCAGCCAGTACTCCTGCGTGTAGCCCACAACCACCACTCCGTGCACGGGCGTCTTCTTGCCGCAGCTCGCGTCCGAGAACACGCCTGAACCGGTTCAAGCAGAGTTGCACTGGTTTTAAATGGCTTCATTTGGGCCCCCTAGGAGAGGAATAATATTCGGGGAGGCGTACATATTCCCGTCGCGTAAACTAGGAATGAGCACGGGCCTGCACATCTCGGCCCGGCCCGGCCCGCCAGATAATCCGGCCCGTCCCGGCCCGGCCCGCACCCTCAAAATACAGGCCCGGCCCGGCCCGGCCCGTCCAACTGCTCAATATCGCAGGCCCGGCCCGGCCCGGCCCGCAACACGAAATAAGTACAGTCACTACAGTGTACAATTTACTGAAATACCGTATGCCAATTTGCGTGATTTACTTAACGGAATGGCGCATCCACCTCTCAGAATCGCAGTTCACAACCATTTTACGGCCTTTGCACCATTTGAGCGCGAAAAACGCGCGTCATAGAATACAAAGTTGCTAATACGGTGCAGAATAGTCGCCGATACCTAAATCTTAAAGGCTGGTTGCCTCTGAAGAGCCTCGCCAGTCTGAGCGTTAGGCATAGAGGCGAAACGCTCATTTATTAACTGAAAATAAATACTCCCAGTATCCTAATGTTAGGTATAGTACATATTATGTTTTTAAATAGCTACCATATTCATTCTAATTGCAATGCATTACATCGGTAGCTATCTACGTTGGCCAGCCAAGAACGTCCGGCCCGGCCCGGCCCGGCCCGCACCCTCAAAACGCAGGCCCGGCCCGGCCCGGCCCGCAAAACGGGCCTGGAATTCCGGCCCGGCCCATGCTCATCCCTAGCGTAAACCACCGAGATACTAATTCCCCTTGGACAAGAGGGATTTAACGCTCTTCGTCTGGCCCTCGCGGCGGCCCATTCCTGCTTGTCAGAAGAATTTGCCATGATGGCTTCACATTTGCCCCTCGCCCATGTGCCCGCCCAATCGATGGTATGTATGTACAAATGTATGGGAATTCGGTTGGGTGAGTGTGTTGTTTGATTGGAGCACCCGCTGCAATGTGGTCACATCCTGTACCCCCGTTGTAGAGCAGCAGTTTGTCAGTCACGGCTATGCCTGCTGCCACGGGGCCGTTCATAACGCGTCTCTCCAGTTGCCTTTCCAGTTCTACCGCGTCACTGTCATTGGCGGCGTACATGACGTCATAGTCCGTCAGACGCAAGCCCTTCTGTGACTTGTGGAGGCTACACTGTGTCCCAGCCTGAACAGTGAGACAAGTTGTAATCAACCGTTTAATGCTACACTTACCTACGTTGTGCCCTACCAGTTCTGTGCGTGTTTTATACAGAACTTAATAATTCTAGAACCTTTATCGGGTACATGTTCTGACGTGAACATTGGTTAGAAGGTGTTGGTTGATCTGACATCGACTCGATGTCGATTCCAACACCTCACATTGTTCACCCATTGCACCGGTTCATGTAATTGGCTATATTTTGCAGTACGGTGGAATAGCGTGATCGTTGTACAGTGCACAATACAACATTCAGCACTCGTATCTCACTCTGAGTGGAGACTTGGTGAACTGGAACGCCTGCTTCACCCCGCCGACAATTCTCAGGTACTCCGCGGCAGTTGCAAAGTTTCCACCGTTGCAGCCATCGCTCTGCAGGTCGCAGAAAACGCGATGCGCTGCAATGTGCAAATTGCAAATTGTGCCAAACCCAGGTTCAGGATTGGTATGGTGCTCGTCTAAGAGTCATGGAAAAATTCCCAATGCCAACACATATTGTGAAACTTAGAAATGCTTTGCCATGTGCTAATGCCACGCGTGCCGGTGTAACGCGTTTGCAGTTGAGAAACATCACCGTTCTTGTCGCAGGTGACCACTTGCTTTACCGACATCGGGACGCGATTCCGATGCGTGCGCTGGATCTTGGCGTGGTAGTCAAAGGTTGTGACCTGTACATTTCTGTGTGCTCGCCTGTCACTTACAAAAAACTTTCTCACTTATCACTGCGGCCGCCCAAGAGGCAGCGCAGAGACCCTGCAATGCGCAAGTGTGAATAAACCTCCAGTCGAAGCATGCGGGATGGAACTACCTAGACTTGTGGCCGCTCATGGAGGGTGGGGTTGGTGCTGAGTGATTAATGGGTGGTGGTGACTTTGGTGTGGGAACGGTGGGAGAGTCTACGGTACAAACTGTAGAGTATAGTTTCCAACCTGATCGACGACCTTGTGGCTCAACTTCTTTGCCCAGTTGTACTGCTTTCGGTCTAAAGCGACTCTTCTACGCATGCATGCACACTGTACTTCAGGAGGCAGCGCTTGTAACGTACACAATGCATGCGGTACTATGTTTCAAAAGCAAAAGTCAGTGCAGTCAGGTGATGCGAGTGCGGTCGATTGTTTTGTACCAAAACTTGAGTCTGGTCTAGCGCTTGTTGAGTTTGGCAAAACAATGCGAGTTTTGTTTGGCGTTGTGAGAACCTAAGGTGTTTTCAAGGTTTTCTTCAATAAATACATACAGTAGAAGGCTAGAATGATCAAGCACTCACAACACTGCTCCCAGGACGTCGTAATCTCAAGCGTGTCGTGTACATTACGTTGGCTGACTCAATAGGATTTTTTTTTTTTGAATTCATGTTCAATTCATAGAATTCATAGTCCTCGAGAGAGACGCCTTCCCTCACCGTCAAGCACGAGCGTCCTGTAGTGACGCACGTCAGCGACGGGATACCGGGAGGGGTGCGTTCGGTCGGCCAGCTCCACGGGGCTCACAGCCGAGAAGTAGCAGTAGCGACTGGGCGAGCCCCCCGGGTCGTAGCGCTGGACCAGCCTGCAGCCGAGGGTCTTTGCGCAGGCCGCGGCGCACTTGCGATCCAAGCTGGCCGTGCTCTGACGGTCGATGTCCACCGAGTGGCTTCTGAGGAACAGACCGACCGAGAGCTGGCCGTCGAACGCGTAGTAGCCTGCGCAAGTCGCTTCGGGTTGGCGCAAAGGGCACCGCGCAAGCCGGAGAACGAACGAACGCACCGTCCACGTCGACGTCGCTGCGCCGCGCGTCTCAGCGCGGCGCGGTCCCAACGCTATACACGGAACCAGGATGGGAAGAGAGAGCGCGCTGGCCTCTGATTGGTGGGTGTGTGGTTGAGAGGTGAGACCGTGCGGTGAATACGCGAATGCTGTGCATGTGCGCCGAGCCGCGTCAGGCCGGAATGATAAGGCCAAAATAACGAGGCAGTGGCAAAATAACGAGGCAGTAACGGAAATTAACGAGGCAGCGATGGAATTCTTAGAATAATGACAAAAAAACTTGCGAAAAACAGAGAAGATTACAATACACTTCAAAAACTAACCCCTTGAAAGTGTTTGAAGGCCAAAAAAATAACGAGGCATTAGAAAAATAACGAGGCACTAAAAAAATAACGAGGCTCTGCGTGTTTATTGATAATACTGTAGAACCCTTTTTGAAGCAGAAACCTGAGACAAAAAAGATATGGGGAAGGGGCGTGTTGGGAGGTTTCAGTCATGTGTGTGTGGGCAAGATCCGATGTTCAGCGACTTATCTTTGACTATAAATCCGGAAGATCGAATTTGTCATATCGACGTTTGGCAGTCGAGATCTCGGTTCTGATTTGATTATATAAGATGACCGACAAGTCGACAACTATGATGCAGAGGTTTTGGCTTTCTTACTGTCACCAGCCCCCACTGGAACCCAAGGGCTGGGTTCGCCGCCCCCCCCCCCCCAGTGGTCCTGGCAGTCGAGGATGGCCTGACAAAGAGCTGAAGGACTTCGGCAAGTATATAAACGGTTTCTGGATGAAAAGGGCTGACGCTCTAAACCATTGGGCCTCTGACGCTGATCGAACGACAAATGCTGCTGAGGCATACCATTCGCTGTAGTCTAGGTAAGGTCTACATAGGTATGGTCTAGGACATGGTCGCGTCTGCACCAAATATTTCGAGCTGATTAGGTCAATGCCGGCGCATCCCACTCTCTCTTCTTTCCTGAGAGCGCTCAGCCAACAGCATTTCCAGCAGCAGACACTGGATCCTCGTGGTGGGTGGGGGAGTGGAGAGGTGTAATTATGACTACTGTGCGCTGACCCCTCATGAGAGTCTTATAACCACCTTCCCACGTTAAGACTGTCGACTTTCGAGTTCGAGAAGTCCGGTGGTACGACTCCTTCAACCGCAGCGGCCAGCAAGAAGCGACCATTCTCGCGTAAGTGATACAATTTTTATTCTAGGGCGTGCGTCGAAGACTTCGCAGATACGTATGGTCAGGGCGACGTGCTGGGCGGCCTGGCGGTTCGACGAGGCGAGCCCGTCCCACAGCAGCGGAATGGCGTCGACTGTGGCGTCTTTGCCTGCCAGGTGGCCGAATGCCTGAGCCGCGACTCCCCCTTTGACTTCTCACAGGCTGACATGCCCGTGATTCGACGCCGAATGATGTTCGAGCTGTTGTTCGGCGCATTGCTGGACAGATAATCGTTTTTTTTTGTGTCCTGCTGTTTCTGTTGGTGACGTTTTTTTCGTATCTCACTCGATCGCATCTCAGTTGTTCTATATGTGTCGTTGTCACGTTTTTTTTTTATTAAAAAAATGCGTCTTCGTTAGTGGGGTCAAACTCATACTCATATGCGCGTCGCTAATTCACAACAGTAAATTTTCCGTTGTTTTAGTTTTTTTTTTAATTTGGGACTACCGTAATTATCATTGGATTTGCGTGTTTTATCATTCAGGCAACGCACCCGCCGAGCCAGTGCATGCGCATGCATATGCATGCCTCTACTTGTAATACATGCATGCACACATGTTGTTGTCGGATTATGGGCAACGCTAGGAGTAACGGGTATTATAGGTAACGATGGCCCATAAACCTAGCATACCATCTCCATGAAGCCTTCCCGTCTAGAGCCGAGGAATTAGGCAAAGACATTTGGAAGAACGCTATAGGGCAGCGACGGCACGTATACCGTCAAGCAAACAACTTGCTGAGCACGCATCTCTCAGCTCGTCTCAGACGTTAGAATGCAACAGTTTCTGCATGTTGCAGTCTTCAAACGGCTTTTTGCAGCCAGTACTCGGTGGAGCGAAATGACATCTTTTCGCCTTTCTGGTTCGAAACCTTCTTGGGATCGAAGCGTTTCGGCTTATAGGTCGCATCCACCTTGGACCGCCAGTACCGACTGCCACGGTTCAACGTGGCGAGTCGAGAATCTTGCTTGAGACCGAAACTTTTTTCTTTCTCAGCATTGGTCTAGAAAAGTTGCCACTCTACATGACGTCTTAGTGGGGCTGTGGCGTAGTCCGTAAGGCGTTGGCCTCCTGACCGCGAGGTCGGGGGGTTCGATTCCTTGCTGGGTGAAAACCACGGCAACCCCCTTGGGCAAGGGGTTTAAACCACTGCTCCGGTTTCTGGTTGTACCGTGGCTTACGCCAAAAATCAGTGACAGGTGGGGGCCCACCTTGCCTCGCGGCAGAACAACGCCCATTGTTGTGTATATGCGGCGCCGCCCTGTGATCCTGGTGATTCAGTTAACGGCCATTGTGCTGTGTCAGGTGTTGTCGTCAAAAAATAAAGTTAAAAAAAGTTTTACAATACTTTTCAAAATAAAGGTTCGAATTTTAAACTGCCAATTACCATGACTGCGAATTTATTGATCGCCATCTTAAACGCCTTGCTATCCTGATTGTCGACCAGCTGCTTGGCTTTTACGAACACCCGGAGACGCGTCTGTTTTTCCTCCGAGGGAATTTCCACTCCAGCTGAATGAATAAATACGACAAACAAAATGCAAGTCACTGATCTCTACAACAAATTTTTGTTAGAAAACCCACGCAAGTATTTCTCGGCAAACTGGCTCAGCTGCCTTTCAAACTCTTTCTTCACCTTGGCTGGAACACTTGGTGGTTCAGTCGGCGGTTCAGTCGGCGGTTCAGTTGGCGGTTCAGTCGGTGGTTCAGTTGGTGGTTCAGTCGGCGGTTCAGTTGGTGGTTCAGTTGGTGGTTCAGTCGGCGGTTCAGTCGGTGGTTCAGTCGGCGGTTCAGTTGGAGGTTCAGTTGGTGGTTCAGTTGGAGGTTGACCGGGTGGCAAGGTGTGTGGAATTGGAATGGGCCCTTCGCCAATGGGCGCCGGCCAGTCTTTGTGCACAGCCACCTCGCTGCAGTTGTTGTTGACTTGACAGAGGAAAACGACCACTTCCCAGTACATTGTTGATGAAAAATTTGTTTTCCGATTCCACAGGCTGGAGAGTGCTTTGAGGAAAATGAGACGGGAAAAAATAGGCTAGGGGCGCAGTATTGATGCACTTAACGCAATCCGGCGGCTGTGTAAACGGGTTTATTGACGGGTCCAATTGAAAATCGGCGTCTAATTGTTCAGCTGCTCAACTCCATCTGATGCCTGATGGAACTTTCAAGAGCGCTAAATTTGGCCGAAAAACTGAGCGTGTCAGTGGGTTATAATCATTGAGAGTCGTTGCTTCACAGCGGTTGAGCATAGCGCAATTCACCGCAACTGAAAATATATGTGTGCGTCTAACTGTTGCAAGTGCAACGCACGCACCTGCCTGGATAACGTACCAAGTCATCAACCACCAGTGCTAGACACTACGCATTGAAATGTTTTGAATTTACAAAGCTTTGCTTGCACGAACTGTAGCGCTGAACGGCTATACACACCACGATCATTCATGAGATACAGAAACCCACAATCAAGGAGCCGATTTCGGTCACTGTCGATTGTCAATCACTTGTCTTGTTATGATTTTTCGTCGCCTATATAGCTGATCACCCCACTCAAACGCCCTGCTTGCCTTTTTCGGCAGCCACCACTTTGTCGAGCTTCCGCCAGGCGAACCAGCCCGCCACAAACATGGCCACCACCAACAGGAAGAGCACCGTAATAGCTCCGATGGCCACCAGCAAATAGGTGTAGGTCTCCGGCCAGGTGTCCAACACTGGCCGCTCCTTGTTGACCACCCCGCTGCCGATGGGGGCGCTCTTGCTGCCGAACTTGTAGCTCTCTTCACTGGTTAAACTTTCTCCAGACCACGCCCCCACTGTCAGATCCACCATTGAGCGCGCGCGGTTCGTGGAGAGTCCAGCCAATGAGCGACGGCCAGCGAATTGATTGGACCCGCCCGTATAGGAGTCGCAGGTCGCCGGAATCTGAATTGGATCGGCTCAGTTTGAACTGCTGAAATTTGCTTGATGTTTTGAAAACGATTCACTGTGAAATACCTCGCACAGGGTGTCGTTGAGGCAGGCCTGCACGTTGCAGGCGAAATTCATGAAACCCACCGCACCGGGCGCAGTATTGACCGTGTAAGCCTTGAAGTCAACTTGGTATCTCCGTTTGTTCAGTCTCGTCACGCCATCGATTAGCGAGGACGCCTTGATGAGGTCGCCAATGGGGCAGCTGAAGGCGAATATAAAGGAGAATGAAATGTCACCCCGCAAAAAAAGTGACGCACCCATTGGCCAGAAAAGTAAGGCCGTTGATAGGTGAATCACTGGGCGAGATGTAACACTTTACCAGAAGAGAAGAGCTGTAGATTTCTGGAAAAAAATGTTGAATTAGGTTCGTGATGTCATTTTCTTGAGCATTAGCTTTTGATTAGGAGCCTATATACATCGTATGTATTGCTCTCAGAGGAGTCAGCACAACCTTGCTATTGTTTTGAAAGATGGATTTGAAAGATCTGCGTAGCAACGTTACTTTGTCGGATGAGTGAGTAATTATCGCAGTACCCGAATCCGGCACAATGCCAATTGTGGCTCGCAGCTCGTCGCCCTGATAGACGGTTTTTCCAGTTATATCCTCTCCGTTCTTGCGAAATGCGAGTCTGAGGTTAACGCTGTCCCCGATTGGTGGGACTCCCACATTGCTTCCACCGTATGGAGAGCCTCTGAACCATGCAAAAGACATGGGGGGGCAACTGAACAAACCTTACCGATCGACGGACGGACGGACGGACGGACGGACGGACGGACGGACGGACGGACGGACGGACGGACGGACGGACGGACGGACGGACGGACGGACGGACGGACGGACGGACGGACGGACTCACGTGCCGACGACGTCGGTGCTCTTGCTGAGGTCGACGACGCCCTTGAAGTAGCAGGTCACGCCAAAGCGGAACTCGCGCGGGTTGTCGGAATCGGGTACGACGGTCGAGTTCTCCACCTTGCCCGGCACGGCGCGCACGAACGCGTTGTAGTAGCTGCCTTCGAAGCGCTGAATGGGTTTTTTAGGTTGTTGGTGGGACTGAGGCGACATCTGAGAGCAAGATTTGTGACTTAGCACGATCTAGATGTCCAGGTATTGCAAGTTCGATCAGCAATGCCGTCCCTAATAATGATTTACTGTGGGCTGCGCATCATATGGACCAACAGCCTCAGCTTTGATAACAGCCTTGGTTCCAGTATGGCAACGTATACTGCAAGTTCCCAATCGCTTCGACCAACCACTACAACGTTGAATTTACAGAAAATTGTTTTACAGCAAAAATTCGAGACAACAAGGAGCAGCGACACTCTCAATAATTCCAATAGAAAAACCGTCGCTCACGTGGTTGTAGCCGAACTTCTGCTGGATCTCGAGGTCGCACCCCTTCACCGGGTACTCAAAGTAGTTGTTGAGGCCTCCGAAGTCTTGCACGGAGAAGGGGCCGCAGCTGGAGCGGTTGCTGAAGATGGGCTCGAGGTAGAGCACGCTTTGGGAGACGCGCATCATGAACGAGTCCGGCTGCAGCGTCACGCGCACGCTCGCCGCGCGACAGCCCACGTCCAGCACTGAATAGACCAAGAGATTGGAATGAATGTGTGGGCCTTAGGTGCCTATGTACGGGGCAGCGTATGGCCTAGGGGTAAAGAACCGGCCTCTTGCGTGCAAAGTCCGGGGTTCGATTCTTGATGGATCAAAGACTTTCCTCTCCATCGATTTTCTCGTGCCGTCGCTGCCCTAGATCACAGGTGGAATTCTTCCGAATGTGACCAGTTATGCGGCTCTAGACTGGAAGGCGTCATGTAGATGGATATGCTGGGCCAGGGCCATTGACGGCCTCCTAGCGTTGCCCCCAATCCAACAACAACATTACGTACCGTAAATCCTCCTCCTCTCCTCCTACAATAGCCTCATCCACATCCAATAGTGCCCCCCCGGGTATGGCAAGGTTAAAGTACTATCGCCCTGGGGGCACTATTGGATGATTTACGGTATGTACGCACAGGCAGCAATCCTCATTGATATGTAAGGTAGATACATTGTAAGTGTCAGTAAGACAAACCCGCGTTGTCATCTGGCAGGAAATTCGCAGCCGCCAAGCTCGCAAGAAACACCGTACTAAATGGTAGGCAATTCATTACTACGGTAGGTAGAGTCTATAGAGACGACACACACTGCTGGATAATCCCCAGTAGGTGTGAATTGGACTTCGGTGAAAGTTGGGTTGACTGCCCTTTAAATGCGGGGCCCACTGCAGTATAAGGTTAATGGCCGTATAAAAGAACGCCATGCGTCTATACGACCGCTAGCTCTTAGCTTAACCTACGTAAAACAGTTAGCGCCCCCACCCCTGTTCAAAATCACACAGATTCCTCTAGAAGGAGAGGCTGGGGTGTGGGTGTGGAATTGACGTACATAAGGCAGTGAAACTTTACGAGGGGTGGTTGGAGACACAAATTCAGCTATTGATAAAATCCTGGAAAAACAAGTTGGAATGCGCGCGTGGGCACACGCAGCCGTCCGCGATGCGTTCAGCTTGTGGGCGACTATTTGTTGACGCTCGCAAAAGGTGTTTACGGAATTTCTTTAGCGGAAAGTTGCGCGTAAGCAGCTCTAAGGCTGCGAAACGACCTCTGACGTCACAATCACGGCCCCTGCGTAAATTCTCGGCACAACAGAGCGACTGACGAAGAGTTACAAGTTCAAACTGACGCTATGGTTTCAACTCTACTTTCATACCTACTGTAGGGTACTTGAAGCACTTCAATAACCTAGACTTCAAAACTTCGAAGGGTAAAGCAAATTCTGTAGTCAACAACACTGTGTGTAAAGTAGTTCTGCAGTGTTTGCGGGTAACAGTTTGGTGAGTTGATCAGACGACTGGAATTAGAGCTCCTCAGCCTTAAAAGTGGTTCGAATTAGCGGATTGTATCCGTAAATCTCTGTGAAATAGTTGATGCAGCCATGGCGTTTCTGAAAATGGTTTTGAGTCGTCCACAGGTCTGGGGCGTCTTTTGTAGCAGCCAAAACACCACTATGGCGGGTGACTTTTATTGGAGGTTTCCTTGGCTCACGTGTGGACACTAGGGATGAGCATGGGCCTGAAGATCTCGGCCCAGCCCGGCCCACCAGATAGTCCGGCCCATCCCGGCCCAGCCCACGCGTCAAAAACCAGGCCCAGGCCCGGCCCGGCCCATCCAACTGCTCAAATTCCAGGCCCGGCCCGGCCCGGCCCATCCCAAGAAATAAGTACAGTGGTGCACTAAAATAAGTTGTACATGTACGTACGCCAGTTCGCGTTTTTTCACTACACATACACAGAGAATGGCGCTTCTGGCTTTACAGCTTCCAACCATTTTTTGGCCTCAAGATTGACCGTGTTTGTCAATTGAAGTTGGCCGCTCACAAAGGGTTTGTTGAGAAAAAAAAGGCGCTGCCCATGTCTGATGTATTATCTATCGTCGCCAAGCCAGTGATGTAGAGGCGGCGCCTGGAGGGCGCCGAGCTGGCAGTCGTCACGAGCGCCTTGCTCGCGATGGACGTGAGGCTGGGCTAGCGCCAGATGCTCATGCCTTTTAGTACTACGTCGTCGTCGTCGCTTCACGTCTGTTGTCTGCTCGTCTGTGCCTCACGGTCTAAGGGCCGTGACGGCAACGAAAACGGCAACGGCGACGACGACGGCAACGTCGCGACCAACGCGCTAGATTAACAGTGAGACGACGCCGTCACGACGAACTTTTAGGCGCACTCGCGTCCTTAATGCCTCCTTTCTGCTGAATAGTCGCCGTTACTTACAATATGCATAACATACAATGTAGATTCCTATGTTTCAGCCAGGAACGTCCGGCCCGGCCCGGCCCGGCCCACACCCCCAAAACGCAGGCCCGGCCCGGCCCGGCCCACAGGATGGGCCTGGGATTCCGGCCCAGCCCGGCCCAGGCCGGGCCGGGCCGGGCCGGCCCAGCCCATGCTCATCCCTAGTACCTATAGAAACCGCCGCTTTTCTGAAATGCGCTTTATTGAGTACGTATTTAGCTTTTTTACTTCTTTACTGCACACATCCGATAGGCAACTAGTTGCCGCATCACACATTCATATTGTACATATTGTTGTGTTTCTTGTCCCTCTCATGAAGATGATTGAACCGACAAAGCTGCGAATGTAGCAGTGCACACTAAGCAAAACAAAAGCCAGTCTGTCCACACACGGGCCTGGACAAGTGGGCAACGAGAAAGTTCATGGCAATGTCTTCACAGTTGGTGATGTTCTCCACGCGGTCCCTAATCGCCTGCGGCATCTGGTGGGAGTAGGCGTACAGGTAGTACTGAAAACAGTCATCGAAAATGACAATTCACGTTTATTTCACTTATAATTTAATTGCTATTTTTAATTAACAATGCCTGGTGCCATGAATGCTCCAACAGTGCATTGGGCCAACAGACCTCAAAATTTGAAAGTCTAGAGCTCCAAATTTGCATACCGTATGTAAAACATAAGGTAGGTACTTTTGGTCCCCAGGATCGGAGGGATGGGATTATTTCAATCGTGTCTATGCGAGCACGCTTAGAGGATTTACGGTATTTAACAGTGTGAACCAAAAACGAAAAAGAATCCAGGAAAACTATGATAAACAGACAAACAAAAACAAGAAAAATAAGCGCAAACCAAAAAAGGCCACCAACCGAATGGAAGAAGGCAAATCCAGTCAGCACAAGGCTGATCCCACCGTCGGAGCTTGTCACGTACTCCCACTTCTGATGCTTCGCTTTGAAAGTGTGCGTTCTTCCTGGCAAGCCCACAATCTGGTCTCTGGACTGGCGCCATACTCTAAACTGGTTGCCTCACTCATTCAACTCTTTTATTGCGTTCATTCCGGTTTCCTTCTGAACTAAAAAACCCACGTTTTTATGCGCTGATTGAGAGAGAGCATAGCTCAGTGGTAAGGTGTCGTCTCAAGGCGCTTGCGGTGCAGGGTTCGACCCCCACCACGCTCGCTGAGTTACTAATCCCCTTGGGCAGAAGGATGAACGTTTCCCTTGGTGTCAGGCGGCTGTAGGGCTTTGGCCCGAAATCCGTGCCAGGTGCGTGGGCTGCCCACCTTCCCTCTCGTGCAAAGAACAGCGTAGTGATAGTGATACAGTGTATTTATGATGCATCGTCCCTTCGTACCTGTGCGTTGGTTTACGGATGTGTCCATGCTTGCATCAATAAAGACTTGTGCTCAAAATTCACTTAGTATACACCATGGTAGACCTCACGTTCCCTCACAATGAGCCCTACCTACAATTACACCGCCCTGTACTTAGCCTCACCCCAAACAAAACAATTAGGTACTACTCCCCCCCCCCTCCAGGGTGCTTCTTCGAGGGCTTGTTGGTGTACGGGGAATTTATTCACGGCAGGAAGACTCACTTGAAGGCGAACGAGACCCACTTCTGGTTCATGTCAACATCGTCGTCCAGTGACAACACCGCCTCTGTTTCAATGAGATCGAAGGGCAGAAAGCGATTGTTCAGCGAATTGCGAGGCATTCGCATCACGTGGAGCGGCACGCTAGTTTGGGGCCATAGAAACGAGTCGTTGTAATGAGCAGAGCGCCAGTCGCTGCAGTTTGAGCTGCCTTACAGGTACCGACGTTGGTACATATCAGATGGTCGAGCAGTCCACGACGCACTGTACGCAGAGTTGAAACAAAAATAGACAGCAGCAATAAAGGACAGCTCTTAACCGTAAAGGAAACACGGACGTTTTCCATGTTGTGGTTGCCTACAAAAGCAGAATACAGATCTTTGCGGCGCTTATCATTGCCCTGAGAATGGGAAATCACCAAGAACACCACAACAAACAGAAGACATCGTGTTTTTTTTCGCCGCAAAAAAAAATAAAGCAAACGCTTCTTTAATAAAGTACCGCTTCTCACTAGAATACTTAAAATTTATTCAAATATTTATTCAAATACCTACTATTTAAATATTTAAGCTAATGTTTAAAATTTCTTTGAATGTTTATTAGTTTATTCGAAACCTATTATTTGAACATTTAAACTAATTTTCAAAACTTAATAGAATCGTAGCAAATGGCGCACTAGGTGAGTTACAGACGAGTATAATTCGATTGAGATTCCTCAGGTTGTAAAGACGATGCAGCATCTTCGACAGTGCCTTTTCTCGATTGTACGTCAAAAGAATAACTGAATTCAACTTTAGTATGTAATAAAATAACAGTAATAAATAAAATAGTAAAATAAATTTGTGTAGAGTTATAATTTGGTATGTCAGTGCATGTCAACACGCACAGTTACAATTCCCAACCTGTAAATTGTTCCTCCTTTGTTTTTCCATCGGTTCCCAAAGTGTCGCTAAAGAAATTTAAAAAAATTAAAATAAAAAATTTAATTGTATATTTTAGCGCGGTGGGGCTGGCTGGGCACCAGTGCCAGTTGGGCGCCAGACCCAGCCGCGCCTAAACGTTCTAGATTTTTTTCAAGCGGAGCCGAAAATGAACGTGCACCTTAGACCTACACCAGAATCAGCACTTTCTGCTGTTCAATTTAGAGAACTAGCTTGCAATAAAAAGTTGTCTTGGAAAAATCAATTCATTCACAGCATCAATTTACGAGGGCGTCCATGGCAAAATCGACCACGGATTTAAATAAAAAAATAGATTTCCTTTAAATTGTGCCCAAAAGGTACCCCCATAGGCACTGTGTGGCATGCCACATTTCGTTTGGCTCGAAGCCGTTTTCAGTCTGAAATATCATTTTTTTAAGTTTGCGTCGAAAATTTGGAGCCTTGGACGCGCCCCCATTTTTTGGCCCATTTCTTATGTTTGCTCACCGGAATCGGAGGTTCCCATATGTGCCTACATAGTAGACACCTGCCACTTGGTGGTAGCACGTGCATTCGCCATTGCGTCCACCCAGCTGGTGGCAGGCGGAGTGCAAAATGGCGAAGGAACAAAAGGCCGAAAATTTGCCTGCGCACGATGGATTTTTGAGCTTTATGTCTCATTCGATAGCGTATGAATGGACCTATCTGGGGTCCAAAATTTATGCCTGGCATTCATTCTGCGCAAGAGTTATGGCTGAAAAACCTCATTTTTAGCCATTTTTTCGTGGTTTTTCGCCATTAACTTCCCTAAAATCAGTAGCAGGTTTTCCAATTTACATCTGTGTTGTGCCTCCATGAGCCCCCTACATGTATCGAGCCTCGCTGAAAATTGACAATTCTCATGCATTTTTAAACATTTAGTGCAATTGTGAATTGCAGTTTTATATGCCATCTCACAGGTGTTGCATAGACAACATGAGTAATTTAGGACCCTTGAAGAGCAGCAAATACACGCTCACAGACCCTGTTGTACACAGCAAAGCTTGTACGTGTATACACGAATACAGTGACAGACCATGGCGTTCAAGGTAAGGATGCAGTGTTGAGTGGGCATGGTTGTAACAATTGCTCCTTATTACATGGAGTTCACAACTCCACATACGTAAAGGCGGGTCCAAAGCATGCAACAGCACTGTGGCAAGGCAAGGCCTGTGCAATTAAAGAACATTTAAGAAATAGTGTTTTCAATTGGAACTTTGTAGAAAAAAAAACACGTTGTCAAATTTGTCCAAAAATGTTTGGTGTGTCAAACCATATATACCTACTCAGTGGCAGATGGGAGAATGCTTCCACATCACAAAAAGTCTCCAAAAAAAAAATTAATACAACAAGCTTTGGGAAATACTGCATAATTTAAAAATTTAATTCAAACATTTTGGTTAAGGCACTGGACCGAATACCCTAGGCAACCTCCTTGAGGGTCGGGCATTCGATTCTCACTACTGCACAAGTTTTGCGTGTTTTTTTTCGCTGGGATACTGCTCCAACATTCTGAAGAAGAGAATGACTTTTAACCAAGCTTGACTGCGGCACGTCCAAACTCAATACAGCGACTATATATAGGCTCTTCGTTCAGTGCGAAATACCATTAATTCTCTAATTAGCCATTTGGTACATATAGCTCGATATTTCGTTTGGGTTGCATGCAGGTGGAGGCCGGACAATCATACAAATTGAAGGGTGTAACAAATTGACACACAAGGAGGTAGGGAGGGGATTGTTTAATTTATTCTAGGAAAGGCTAGTTCAACTAGAGCTGGGGGGGGGCTAATAAACTGAGAGGCCTTCAGAGTGGGGGGGGGGGGCTAATTAGAGAGTCTGCGGTATGTACATGATGAGCTACAACGTTTGCAATGTTGCTTGATGCTGGTTGTTTGCATGTACATTGCATAGCGCGTTTTTTGTGTACTTAGAATGTACCATAGAATTTGTCGGCTGCGTGTCGCGTATTTGGACGCTGCCCAAACGTACAGCTAAAGGACAATAGTGCACTATGTGTAGATTGTCAGTTTCAGCGCTGACCGCTTTGGAAACGCTGACGCTGGACCCTTAGTTTTGTTCTGGCATATAATTGTGGCGAGACTCTAAAGTTACAAAAATCTTTTAAAATGCATGAGAATTGTCAATTTTCAGCGAGGCTCGATACATGTAGGGGGCCCATGGAGGCACAACACAGACGTAAATTGGAAAGCCTGCTACTGATTTTTGAGAAGTTAATGGCGAAAAACCACGAAAAAATGGCTAAAAATGAGGTTTTTCAGCCATAACTCTTGCGCAGATTGAATGCCAGGCATAAATTTTGGACCCCAGATAGGTCCATTCATACGCTATCGAATGAGACATAAAGCTCAAAAATCCATCGTGCGCAGGCAAATTTTTGGCCTTTTGTTCCTTCGCCACTTTGCACTCCGCCTGCCGCCAGCTGGGTGGACGCAATGGCGAATGCACGTGCTACCACCAAGTGGCAGGTGTCTACTATGTAGGCACATATGGGAACCTCCGATTCCGGTGAGCAAACGTGAAAAATGGGCCAAAGAATGGGGGCGCGTCCAAGGCTCCGAATTTTCGACGCAAACTTAAAAAAATTATATTTTAGACTTAAAAGGGCTTTGAGCCAAACGAAATGTGGCATGCCACACAGTGCCTATGGGGGTACCTTTTGGTCACAATTTAAAGGAAATCTATTTTTTTATTTAAATCCGTGGTCGATTTTGCCATGGACGCCCTCTTACATAGTAGGGAAGGTACGTAACCTACTCAACTTCCCATTTGTAATTGTAAACAAAACAAAAAAACGGTAATGTTTTTTGTGCATGCGTCTTGACATACGATGGCACTGGAACTCCAGTCTGTGGCAAGCTCCGATAACCATAATCAACCTGAAAGAAATGGTTCCACGCTAGATAACTGTTGGCCACCATTGAACTCCGTTTTGCGAGTGCCGTAAGCGCAGCAATAAAATCTAAATTCCACTGGATATTTTGTTGATTTTTTTGTTAGCGATTTTTTTGAAATGATGACTTCTGGGCAGCGGATGGCGCAGTGGTAGGGAATCGGTCTCTTGCGCGCACGGTCCTGGGTTCGATTCTCAATGGAACCACTAAAAACGAGTCTTTCCCTATCCATGGAATTTCTCGTGCTGATTACTGATTACTGATGGCGTTCTTACGACTGTCTTTGGCTATTATGTGGCTCTAGACCGGAAGGCGTCATGGAGACGGGTATGCTATATGGGCCATAGACGGCCTCCTAGCGTTGCCCCTAATCCAACAACAACAACAACAACAACAACAACAGCAACAACAACATGATGACTTCTTTCATCGGACGTGTCCGCTTCAAGTGCGCCAGTGCCGTTGGTGGTTGGAGTGAACCAGTCAAATACTGCTGACGGAGTGTTGGGTGCGGGCACGCCAATGCTGGAGCGAATAGCAGCAATTGTTGATCGAATATTTGCTGAATGATCAAACTTGCACTTTGTATTTGGCAAGCCCTTGTGCAACACGACACGCGTACCGCCTTGAGTCGCAAAATACGCCTCGTATGCCATTCTACCTCTTCTTTTCATCTCAAAGACGTCTTCGTTCGTTAATGTTGACATCTTGAAGCGCAGTTCATGCAGTCGCGCTGCAGATGCAATCAAGGAAATGCGACTATAATCAAGAAAGATTGACAGTGGCAAGAATTGCAGCGTTGACGATTCAATAATTATTGGAATTGAACCAGCTGACAGTGCCTCAACAAGTCTTTGCAAATTACTTTTCACCAGTGCAGGTAGCAATTGTTGACTGAGTGAAGGCCCATTGACTATAGGGGGAATCACGGCAAAAGTTGACTGAAGCAATAGCTCTTCTGAATCCAGACTTTTATTGCCAAAACTTGCTTTGCAAAATTTTGCAAAGAAATAATTTAACCAACTTCTCGATTCAGCAGCTGAACAGCGTTGCACAACGCGATATTCAGTAGTTTTTGTGGCCACTGGAGTAGATATGTATGCCCTGTTCTTATAGACTGTTTGAAGATGATGCAACAGCTTTTGAAACATTTTGTCTTCATTGGCAACCTCCATGCCACAGTATGAGATAACATACTAAATTTGTTTAAACTATTAAATTTTTTGTTGTTTATCTTTTAAAAAAATACCATAAATGACCTTTCGTCTAATTGGTAGCAGACGAGGTAGCCTTGCCCAAAGATTGCTATCAGTTTCGCAGCTGTTTGTAGCGGCAGCCGGATAAAAGTCAAAGTTCTTTCGCGCCAAATGGCGCTGACCAACAACAATTGCCTTTTTCATCTCGTCAAAGCTGCTAAGAGTGACATTGTCACCAAGCCAAATGACGTGGTTGAGCCCATCATTTTTCCAGGAAGGTAGGCTGTGCAGATAACTCAAGTGTGTGTGTTCTAGTATTGGCACGACTACAAGGCATGCCTTAGCAGCTGAGTCTGCTTTTAGAAACGTCAAACTCCGCTGAAAGACCATTTCAGTCTTCGTCTCCGTCAACCATCAGAACGCTGTATGAAAAAATTGAGAAAAACAAAAGTTATAAAAGTAGAAATCAGAATTGTAAGCAGTTAAGCAGCAGCAAATTTGGAAATTTGGAGATGATCTCCAATTTTTTGGAAATGGTTTAAGGTTAAAATGGTTTGAAGCAGCGTTCTTGGCATCCTTGCTTGTGCAAACGTAGACAGAAAAGGCTTCTTCCAGTCGGCATCGTTCATAATTGAAGCAGGACTCAAATGTGCAAGTGTTGAACTTGAACCAGCTTATATCATTTTGATAAACAGAAATCCCACGTCTTGGAAAGGTTCTTACGCCGAGTTTGACAATATTGTTCCAGCTAAAGCTATTTGGGTGCATATGTAGGTACAATGTGTATTGTGTACGATGCTGCTGGTACCATACAGCCGCCCATTTATTATGCAAAATTGCCATTATTCATATGCTTGATAAACGATGACAATCGCAGGAAAATACCTTTGGAGTGGCAATGGAATACCAAAATTTATCCCACAACCTCCTCTGCTTGTTACTGGCCCTATTGGAAAAGCTGCACAAATGGAGGAGGGGGTTTTAAGATCTCAAGTCTCATCCCCAAAACTGCAAAGGGCCAGGCAAATTGTGCCATTGAAATTTTCCATTTTATAGCACTTTTATTTTTTTTTACATTTCATGGGTGGTTTAACACTTACAGCTGCTGAAACGTCCCTTGACCAACTAAAACAAATATAACGCTCACCTGTGTAAACACAAAATTATTAATTCACTAACAAACAAGTACCGTTTGTATTTTTATTCCACATTGTAGCAAACGTGTGATGCAGATAGTAGACGACGCGTTGCATCATTCCACAAAAAACTCTTTTCTTTCAAAAACGTAGTACACTTGCCTGGCGAAGAAGGTAAGAACAAGAGTGCTGACAACTGTTGCAGTCCCAAGAAAACGCAGACATGCGTTCTGCTTCATCATTTTCTTGGCATCTTCTGGCAATCGTGTCCGTTTCAGTTTGTCTTCGATTCTATTCTTGTTGTAAAATTGTGCAGTGGAAAGCTCGAATGTATACACAAGCTGTGTCTGCTTCCTGGCCGCTGTCTGCGCCAGGGTTTTTACGACCTGATGAGTGGGGGGGGGGGGGCGGGCGGTGATTGCAGCAAGCGCAAGCACTGGTGCGGAAAGTGAGCGATCCTTGAGGATGCAAATGCCACTGGCGGTGGGGGTGTGTGTGCTGACGGAAAGCCATGCCTCCTACACAATGGCAGCTTTGTGTTTCGTCTAGTTGATTGGTTATACCTAGACATTACGCATACAGAACAGCCTGACATCTCCTGCGCTGACTACTATATACCGTAGTGTACCATAGAATTTCCAATTGAACCCCAGAGAGCTATTGTTCCACTATTGGCTACCCGACGGCATATTTGAGGGGGGTGTATTTTCTTCATTTAAACCCGGCGAAAAGTGGGTCAGAAAGGGACAGAATAGGGTCAAAGTGTGACTGGGTGCTTTTTGACATTAACCAAGACAAAGATCAATAGCTGAAAATAGAGGAAATGTGCTCTTACCCTAGAGGTATGTACTTTTAGAGGCACTTGCAGAAAAACATTAACAAATTGACTTTTATTTGTGAGTTTCTGAAAATGGGGGCACAAATGTTTCAACTTTTAGATATCCGTGGTTCTGTTAGAGGGGAACACTACAATATTAGGGGGAGCAAGGCACTATTGGAGCATTTATCGACCGGCGCAAATTGCGCTTCAGTGTCACTTGTAAACTGAAACAGAAGGCATGTCTATTGTTCCTTTGAATTATTGGCTACTATAGAATTATTAGCGTCGTTGGGTGGGGCTATTTGTTTCGCAAGTGTGTGACAACAGTTCTGTGCTCACCTCTATTTACGTATGTGCATACCGTAAACCCTATAATTGGCCCCCCCCTATAATTAGCCCCCCCCCCCTATAATAAATCACCCTCCCAAGACCACTTTGAGTTACTAAGCCCCCCCCCCCTATAATTACGCCCCCTCCCTAAATGGACCATCGTCTAAAACGCACATGTTTCCATGTCTGGGTGTAAGTATGGTCGCGTATGTGTATGTATGTACACGTATGTGCATGTGAGACTGTGTGAGAGTGTGTTAGAGTGTACCAACGTGTGTGCACAGCGCCTTTTTCCCTTAAAAATCGCCTCCACGCGCCTTTTTGCCCACACATCTTCCCACTCATCGACACTTCCAGTTTATAAGCCCCCCCTATAATTAGCCCCCCTATAATTATACACCCTCCTAGAGCTCGAACGAAAAAATTAGCCCCGGGGGGCTAATTATAGGGTTTACGGTATGTCTCTTTTGTGGCAAAAAAATCATTGGTTAATGCACAGTCCCCCCCCCTCTAGCAAGTACCGTTTTCTGTGTTTGTTTCGCGCGAGTACATACCATTAAATGCTCAGCGCAACATTCGTAGCGTATAGTCCAGTAGCCAAACAAGTCAGTAGCCACTGTGCTGACCTTCGCTATCTCCTACTTAGGTACATTGCGCATTCTAAGTACACAATCAATGCGCATGCTTTGACGAGGATTGTTGTTGTCATTCAATCAGCATGCGACGCCGATTATATTTAAATCGCCTTGTAAGAAGCACACAAAATGCGCGGCTTGTTATTGCGTTCAATATGACATTAAGAGAAAATTTGCAGGCAGCTGCAAAAAAGGAGAATATGTGACTTTCCCAGACTGAACTACAGAAACAACAATGGTAGAACATTGCAGTCAAGTCCACTTTGAAAAATGATTGTACAAGAGCATTGCAGTTGATGTGGAGTCCACTTTGAAAAACGATTGTATAAGAGCATTCAACGATAGGAACCATCGATTTGCCTGTCGCATTCGGCGTTTTTACCGCTCGCTGCATAATGACAGACTGCACAAAGTACAGTGGTGTGGGACTTACGCATAACAGAGATAACCATAGTGCATATCCACAGAAATGCACACACTCACATGCTCGCGCGTGCATGGATGCACGCACGTACCTGTATGCACAAACGCGTGCACGCACGCACGCGCGCCCACAGACACGGAAATACATATGACGATTGAACGAATCTACCACACTTATGGTATCTCCTAATTGTTCTGTTCTGCAAACACGTGTGCAGTCGGGATCGCTGTATGGACAGTATCACACTGCTAGAAGTTCGTTGTGCTAACGCCATCTGTAATCTAGAGCAGTGATGGCACAAGAAAGTACATTGAAAGGGCATCACTTGATCTAGTGGCTCCATCAAGAATCGATCCCAGAACCATGTGCGCAAGAGGCCGATTCTCTACCATTAGGCCATACACTGCCCCAGAGAGTGTATGTACTATGTACACAACAGGCTGTTAAGGTATAATTTATGGAGCTGTTCTGCAAACCCAATTTACCATACCACACCAAAAAGTATCATTACTTGGTGCGTGCGTGCCGTTTTCTGAAATAAAATATCTCGCGATGAAAACGCCGAATATGTGACAGGCAAATCGATGGTTCCTATCGTTGAATGCTCTTATACAATCGTTTTTCAAAGTGGACTCCACATCAACTGCAATGCTCTTGTACAATCATTTTTCAAAGTGGACTTGACTGCAATGTTCTACCATTGTTGTTTCTGTAGTTCAGTCTGGGAAAGTCACATATTCTCCTTTTTTGCAGCTGCCTGCAAATTTTTCCTTAATACAGTGGTTTTTCCTAATTCCTGATACAGTGGTTCCAGTACGTGCGTGCGTGCGTGCATGCATGCATGCTTGCGCACGCGCGCACAGCGAGTGGCGTGTGACGCGCTCATTACCCCAAGCCTGACCACGAGGACGCCACCACCATCAGCATGCCCGTTGAGGACGCGTCCTACGTGGCCCTCTGTGCGGCCAAGATGGTGGTCAACTATGGCGTGCGTGCGTGCATGAGTGCGTGCGTGCGTGCGTGCATGCGTGAGTACGGGTGTGTGTGCGTCCGTTGGTGTGTGTGTGCAAGAGTGCGGACGTGTGTGCGTGCGTGCGTCAGTGCGTGCGTGCGTGGGAAAGTGCGTGCATGCGAGTGTGCGAGCGTGCGAGCGTGCGGCGGTGTGTGCGTGCAAGAGTGCGGACGTGCGTGTGTGCAAGAGTGCGAACGTGCGTTAGTGCGCGCGTGCGTGCGTGCGTCAGTGCGTGTGTGCGTGCGTGCGTGCGTGCGAGAGTGCCTGCATGCGAGAGTGTGGGCGTGCGTGCGTGCGTTAGTGTGTGCGTGTGAGAGTGCGGTCGTGCGCGCGTGCGTGCGTGCGTGCGTGCGTGCGTGCGTGCGTGCGTGCGTGCGTGCGTGCGTTGGTGTTGCGTGCGTGCGTGCGAGACTGCGTGCGTGCGTGCGTGCGTGCGTGCGTGCGTGCGTGCGTGCGTGCGTGCGTGCGTGCGTGCGTGCGTGCGAGAGTGCCTGCATGCGAGAGTGCGGGCGTGCGTGCGTGCATTGGTGTGTGTGTGTGCGTGCGTGCGAGAGTGCGGTCGTGTGCGCGTGCGTGCGTATGTGTGTGCGTGCGTACGTGCATGCATGCACGCGCGTCTTGTGGGGTTGCACATGAGAGTGCACATCCCAAAAGTTCACTGCTTGCTTTGTTTACTGCTTTGATAAAGTCAGCCAAAAAATATTTTAACATCTGAAAAGAAAAACGAAAAAAAAACTGAAAAAACGTAGGGTGAGTCGTGGGAACAACATGGGTGGAGCAGGAAAGGACACTGGGGTAACGCAGTATTGATTGGTTTTCAGGAGATGGCAGAGACGCCAGCGGGAGTCGAACCCGCGACCTCTCGATTGGTTGTCCAAGACCCAATGTTACTAAGTGTTCCAGATCTCAAGATGGCGGGTATTTAGGAAGAATCCATTTGGGGGATTAATTTCTGATTGTATACAGCGTATGCTTGCAAAGTTTTATACCGATTACTTTAACAAAAAAAATATTAAAAAAATATAAGAAAAAAAGTCATTTTTCGAAGGTTCAGGAGCTCATATCTCATTATCCAGTGATGAAACTTTCGAAACATTGACTTACCGAGGACTCGCCTTGGCGTATTGTTGACGAAAATCGAAGAAAAATTGGTGGTTTACATGTAATTTTTTGGAGTTTTACTCTTGGTGCAACTAACAAAAAAAATCGCCATTGTCGATATAGACACTGGTCGCGCCCAATTTGTTGAAAGTACAATGCTACATGTCTAGGCGATCAACTTTCACCATTATAGCAAATCTCTGCGATGAGCGGTTGAGGCGCCTATAGCGCACAAAATTTTGGCCGAAAAAACGACTATGTCCAAAAAAACGGGCAAAATCGGCCATAACTCAACACTGGTAGTACCTAGAGGCAAATGCTTTGCAGGTTGAAAATGCCATCATTGGCCGCGCTTACACGCCAAGTTTCAGCACAATCGCAAGTGGCATTCGGGAGCGGCGGTCCAAAAAAGTGGCAGAGAACAAGAGAAAAAAAAAACCCGCGTTTCCACAACATTTTCGGAGGTATCGCCCCCTTGCAGCAAAACAAGGAAACGCGTTACGGCGCGTTCGATGCCCCAGAAGAAGGCGGTTCATTTGAGCCATAACGCGCCGAAATTCGTTCAGGCAATCAAAAGTTATAGGCGATCGAAAATTCAAAAAGCCGCATTGAGAAGTCGTCACATATTAGGGTTGTACGCTGACGCGTACACCCTGATTTAGACGAGCGAGGTTGTTGAACTCAGTGTGCGCTCGTGGCTGTTGTTGAGACTGTTGCATTGCCTGTCCTGTCATTTACCTGTCCAACTCGATAGCATTAGTGTTACAAACGAAACCTTTTTTTAATAAGGGATTAAAAGGAAAGGTACTATTCACAAGGCAGGTGTGTATTAGTCATTCCCAAAAGTTGAGTACCAAATCCCGCATTTGCGTTACGTCTCGCGGGACGCTCTGATTTTGCGTGACGAGCGAGGTGCACGCTATAGCATAGGGCTGGGTGAGAGGGAACGGCGCGCGCGTCGACCAATGACAGCGCGGCTAGATCTGGATGCGCGCGGGGGGCCGATGGGAAAATGGGCGCTGTGGCGCCATTCCCACAATCTACCTAGTGACCGCGCCGTTCCTACAGCCCCCCCCCGCGCATCCAGATCTAGTCGCGCGGTCATTGGGAGACGCGCGCGCCGTTCCCTCACTCCCAGCCCTATGCTATAGCGTGCGTCTCGCGCGTCACGCAAAATCAGAGCGTCCCGCGAGACGTAACGCAAATGCGGGATTTGGTACTCAACTTTTGCGATTGAGAGAGTTACCTGTGTGAGTTTTCATCATCTTCGCTCTCCATGCGTCCACTAGGTGGTGTATTCCGTTGAATTTTGACGGAATTGTTAGAGTGATGATTTTCTGCCGATTTTCGACGGTTAATTTTTGCTGTGCATGGCTTCAAAACTACATCCATATCCCACTGAAAACTTCGCCTCCCCCCCCCCCCCGGCAAGGACCCCTTCGGGAGGGAAACGTCCCGCTCAAACAAATACGCGCTTGGGGCGGTTCGTACCGATTTTACGTTATAATGGCAATTGCAAATTTTTCCGGACGAAATCCACTTGTTCAGATGGCATTATTGATCGCTCTCTTGGCCGTTGTTGCGACACTGGTAGAGTCAGCGAGCGGCATGACAGTAACCATGTGTTTGCAGCAAGCGAAGCGAAAGCTTGGCGTGGCCCACACGATCGATGAATGGTACAACTCTTTGAAGCAACTCAAGAATCCCTTTAACATCAAGGTGACGATCGAGACCATGTGGGGGCAACAACGTATGTATGGCGTAGTGGCAGAGAATCGGCCTCTTGCGCGCATGGTTCTGGTTTCGATTCTTGCTGGATCCACTGAGAACGAGTATTTCTGTGTCGTGTCACTTTTATCGCGCTGTCGCTGCCCTAGATTACAGATGGCGCTCTTTCGAATGTCTCTTGGCTACTTATGCAGCTCTAGACGGGAAGGCGTCATGGAGATGGGTATGCTATATCATATGGGCCATTGACGGCCTCCTAGCGTTGCCCCTAATCCAACAACAACTTAATGTGTGTGGAATGGTTTGTTCAAGCGCACTCGCAATTCAGGACCCTTGCAAGGACTGGATTCGGCAAGAACAGACGCACAAGGACTGCCTAACGGCGATGCTCGCTTCGGACTATCAGAACATTGGAATGGGTCTGGTGGGAAGGGCGAAAGTGCTGACCGCGTCCATAGAGACGATCCTGAACAGCATAAAAAGAGTCTTTTCGGCTCCATGTAAGAAAACCATAAAACTGAAGAATGAAGACCCCCAGCAGTATTCTCTGCGAGTTTTTGGAGGGCCCAAGATGATCCAATGAGTCGTTTGAAATGCGATGTCGGTATTCAGATTTAGGTTTCGTTTACCATGATGCGAGAGGAGTTGTTGCTGTTGCTTGAGTTTGGGCAGGTATTTTTTGTGTGTAGAGAAAGGGCGAGTTTTAAATCGGGGGAGGGAACGCACACGGCAACCTCTTGGGGCTGCAGTTTGAAATAGTTGTTGTCTGTCGAGGCGAAGCTGCGTACATACATAGTTGTTTGAATTTCGCCAGCTTTGCAGATTCGCGTCAAAAAATAAAAAATACACGGTATACACATATTCTGGGAGATATTGTCCACTGTGCAACAACCCTGGCGCGTGAATACCGTAGTCACATGCAATACAAACATTGATTCGCTCGCACACTGACATGTCGTTTACGACAGTATCACAGGAATGCGACGCTCCAGTCTACCACTGTCTTTCATGAAACCAGTTATTGACTCGTCATCCAACGGGTGACCTTGTTTCTCTTTGTCTGAGAAACTGCGAACGCTGCTGGCGTCTTGCTGACCGCGCACTCAGACCGCTCGGTTTCAAGGAACGCGCCAGCGCGGCACGCTTTCAGTGAAAGGACGCCACAGGGCTGCTTTCCGTAGAAGCACGTGGAAGACGCGTTGGTAGCGACGCACCCAAAGAAACGGTCGTAAATTCAAATTCCAATCACGCGGTTCCAGTTGATTTTCACAAATTCGCGTCTCTTATCGCCGTCTTTAAATGCAGGTCGATTTACCGCCCGTACTTCACTTCATACTATCTTCACCGGTTCCGTAAAATACGACTTTCAGAAGGAGTCTAAGCAACGATGCGCTGTCTGGCGTTGTTGTGCGGCGCGTTGGCGCTCTCGGTGTACGGTAGCGATGCTGGCAAGGCCAGGGTAGTGGAACTGAACGAGGTGGTCGAGGGACAGCAGCTGGCAGCCCTTGAGGGCCGTCTGGCTCAGATCCATGATGCGGCGAATGGCGGCCTTCAGGTGATTTTTTTAACAGGAATCCAAAAGTCAAAATCTGTTATTCGCACCCTTTCTGCACAATGCGCATACAATGTGCAGTAACGGGCGCTGCGCCCTTTTCAGCAGGCAGCATTGGCATCTGTCGATGGCGTGTCCTTCCAAAAGACCGGCCACAGGACGGCCCCTGACGGCACAACCACTCGCATCAAGCAGTACCACAATGGGGTGAACATCCACTTGCCACTTTGTGGAATCTGTCCAGCTGCACCTACTGCCCCCTTTTAACATTGTCGCGTTGCAGATCGAGGTGTTCGGCTATGGCGCGGTGGTGCACAGTGCCGAGCACGTCGACTCCACCATCTACAACGCCGTCATCATCGAGGGACTCGACGCGGCCATCGAAGTATGGATTGATTGATTTTACGGTGCATAAACATGTTCGCAATTATTCCAGCCAGTGGCGGAGCCGCTGTCCAAGGAGGATGTGTTGGCGGTGGTGCGAGAAGAGAAGGGCCTCCAGGAACCTGCGAGCAGCGCAAACACGGACGCGCGCCGCGTCGTCCACGTGGACCCGGACACGTCCGAGGCCAGGACCGCCTACCTCGTGCAGCTGCTCGACGCCCACGACATGGCCAACGTCGTCGTCGACGAACTAGGTGCGCTGCCGCTGAGATGAGACGAGCTGGTGGCCTCTGACGGGCCGGCGTTCAGGACGCATCCTCGAGTCGTTCCCCGGCGTGCACACCCGCAAGGCGGGCAAGGCCAACGGGCCCGGCGGCAACGCCAAGATTGGCAAGGTCGGTTGCTCGGTCGAATCAGTCGACAGGAATCGGCGTGCATGCACGTACGCTGCAACCGAGAGACCAACGATATTCCAGATCGAGCACAAGAACATCCCGGTCACCGACCTCGAGAACGGCAAGTGCCTCATGGAGACGGACGCGGTCCGCGTCATCGACAACCGCAACAGCTACTCGCGCTCGCGCTACCGGAAGCCGTTCCAGTTCAAGTGCTACCGCAACACCTACAAGACGGTAAATGCCAAAGCCCTCCAGTGGGGAGGCGGCGTTTCGTTTTCGTTTTACAACCCATGCCGATTGCGGGTCCCCATACACTGAGGGCAGGGTCCGGTTAGCGCTTTGGATGGGAGGAGAAGTCAAAACTACCAGTCCACAGGACGCGTTGACGTGCAGGTGAACGAAGGCTACTCGCCCATCAACGACCTGATGGTCTACATGACGGCGGTGGACGAGATGTACCACCGCCATTACGGCGTCTCGCCCTGGAAGGGCAAGCTGGTGGTCAAGGCGCACTTCAAGCGCGGATTCGACAACGCCCAATACGTCTCGTACTACAAGGCCACCTACTTCGGTGACGGCCGCCGCCTCTTCTACCCGCTCACCGCATTCGACGTCGCCGCCCATGAGGTTTTGTTTACGTTACACTAGGGCGTAACTTTTTTTTGCATTCGGGCGTGACATTCTATTTTTCGCGTTCGGGCGTAACATTCTATTTTGAGCGCGTACCCACAGTGTTGGGCAATTTTGTGCGATTGGCCTGGATGCATTTTCAGTTCACAGTTCAAGGTTCCGACTTTGACTTTATGGCAAATTTAGGTGTCGCACGGCGTCACAGCGGAGTCCTCGAACCTAATCTATCGCGATGAGTACGGCGGGTTGAACGAGGCTTTCTCCGATATGTCAGGCAAGTTTCGGGTTGAACGTTTACAGTAAATGTTTGGGCAATAACTAACTGTTTGGGTGGCTGTGGTGAGTATCCCAAGGCTTGTGTACAATAGTCGCATGATTGCTGAGAAGCGCACTGGGAAAACTGGTAACAAAAATACGCTTATCAGCGCCTAAGCCAGGAAAGATGCGCAATTTCAGGGAAGACAATTGAGGCGTTCAAGAACGGCTACGACCCGGCTACGTTCAATTGGGGCGTCGGATCGACCGTCACCAAGAAGAGTTTTGGCAAGCAGCTCAGGTGAAATTAGAAAAATATGAAATTAAAAAAAAACTAGTAGCGTCGCTCAGGTGCATGGACAACCCGCCGTGCGACGGCCGCTCCATCGACCACATCAGCCAGTACCGCCGCTACATGGACCAGCGGCCTCTACAACAAGGTTGAACTGAGGCTGTTGTTGTTGGATTCTGGGACGACGAGACAGCCAGTGGCCCACATAGCAGACCCATCTCCATGACGACACATATAATTAGCCAAATTCATCCGGAAGAGCGCCATCTGTAATTTAGGGCAGCGACGGCACGAGAAAATCCGTTCAGAGGAAAGCAACCGATCTAGTGAATCCATCAAGAACCGAACCCAGAACCGTGCGCGCAAGAGGCCGATTCTCTACCACTAGGCCATACCCTGCCCCACCGACACACGTACATACCGTATGCGAACGCACGGACACCGTTGCAGATTTTCTACCTCGCCTCGCAGAAGCTGCAGAGCATCAAGCTGGCCTTTGACATCTTCTACATTGCCAACACGCGCTACTGGGGCCCTAGGACCAAGTTCCTTCCGGTCCGTTCTCCGGTTTTAGGACTTGAAAACTATTCAGAAAGAAATAAGAAATATTCAGAATTCAAATTTCAAAATTTAAATTCAATTTTCAAATTCCGTTCAGGCGGCCGAGCTGACGCTGAAGGCGCTGGTGCACATGAAACAGGGCAAACACCTGCCCCAGACCGACTACAGTGGCATTCACGTGGACGCAGCGATCGCCGTCTTCAAGGAGGTTCGTATTTTCACTTTTTCCAAAACCATAAATTCCCAAAGTTCCAAAATTGAAAAAAATCTAAAGTTTTTTCCAGGTCGGCGTCAAGTGCAAGCAGGGCGCCAAGCCGGACGTGTTCAAGTGCACAAAGTGATCGAGTCATCAGCGAGAGCGAACATTTACGCAGAATTAGGAATTTATTTAATTATCTGACTTAATTCAGCATGTGTGATACGATGATAACAACGATCCCACTCGTCTGTTCACGGTCTATTTGCGGACAGCTTTGTTGGCGCATACCACATACAGTATGGTTCTTGTGTGTATCAGGGTGTACGCGTCAGCGTACAACCCTAATATGTGACCACTTCTCAATGCGGGTTTTTGAAATTTCGATCGCCTATAACTTTTGATTGCCTGAACGGATTTCGACGCGTTATGGCGCAAATGAACCACCTTCTTCTGGGGCATCGAATGCGCCATAACGCGTTTCCTTGCTTTACTGTAATGGGTCAATAGTTCCAAAAATGTTCCAATTTTGCGGCTTTTTTTTCATGTTCTCTGCCAGGTTTTTGGACCGCCGCTCGCGAACGCCAGGGCCTATCGCGATGAAACTTGGAATGTGTAGCCGGCTAGTGATCGCAATGTTGCATGCCAAAGGATTTGCGCGTACTTCGTACCAATCTCGAGATATTGCCGATTTTATCCGATTATCGATTGATTTTCTTGGAAATGGGTCACAAATTTTGTGCCCTATAGGCGCTTTAACGGTACATCGCAGCGCTTCGCTATAAAGGAGAAAGTTGGTCGCCATGACATGACTTGTGTTACTTTCAACAATTGGACCAAATTGGACGCACCAAAATAGCTCCCCATTATATCGATAACTTAAATTGGCGATATTTCGGTGTGGTTAGGTCGGATGGCCTAAACATCAATAATAAAGTTGATCGCCCTTTGATGTAGAACATTTCATTCCTTGAAGTCAACGCGATCCGACGCACCAAAATATTTTCACTTCCGGGATAATCGATAAATATCGATATGGGTAGGTTGGATTGTTGGTTATATTCGGTGCGGAAACGCAGAGAACAGTTAGAGAGTGAGAGCAGAGAGCAGAGAGAGTGACGGAGCGACAGAGTGGACGCTCGTCGGCAGGCCACGCCACAGAACAATAGAACAGACGCCGCTTCCCTACCCTTTACAACAGATACGCGCCCATATTCAAACTGAGGTCTGGGTCACGCCTACAGTAAGAACAGCGTAGACTGCACTCGTACAATGTATGTACGCAACTGAGAGCTACACAGTTTCCAACACTCCCACTTAGCTGATAGTTGTTCTCTAGCTACATTGTACCCATGCTTGTACATTGAACTATACACAATTCAATGTAGTCCTAATTTGCTGCGCAGGTATCGAACTGTTGTCGCGATATCGCCTTCGTCAGGATGTCGGCGATCATCTCCTGCGTGCAGCAGTAGTTGAGGACGACGGTGCCGTCGCTGACCTTCTCTCGTACGAAGTGGAACTTGATGTCGATGTGCTTCGTGCGCCGGTGACTGACGGGATTCTTCGCCATCGCTATGGCTCCCTGATTATCCTCGTAGATCAGGGTGCCGTCCATCGTCTTCTTGCCCAAGTCGTGGTCGAGACGCCGCAGCCAGATCGCCGTTTGCGTGGTGGCGCACAACGCCACGTATTCGGCTTCTGCTGTTGACAGCGCCACTGCCGGCTGGCGCTGGCTGAGCCACGTGATGGCTGCTCCCGATGCCAAGAAACAGCTGCCAGTCGTTGACCGACGACTGTCGCAATCTCCAGCCCAGCCTGTGTCAGAGTAGCCGACAGCGCTACGTCTGCCATTTTCGTCTTGGCGACTGTAGGTGAGGGACAACTGCATTGTCCCCTTCAGATAGCGAAGCACTCGCTTTGCCGCTGTCAGATGTGCCTCAGTTGGCATTGCGTTGAATTGAGAGAGTGCACTCACAGCCTGGGCGATGTCATGACGCGTTGCCACTGCCGTACAATGTATGTACGCAACTGAGAGCTACACAGTTTCCAACATGGATCACTTTGGCCAAATCACAAAAGTTGACCGCCTGCACGTGCAGATCATTTTGATTCTTTGCACTGCTATGCTCCGACGAACAGATATGGCACTACAGATGTGCACGCACGCACGCACACCAACAAATGGGCTGCTTCGCAAGAAACTTAATGTGGGTCGGTCTGATCACTTTCGCAAAAACACAAAAGTTGACCGCCTGGTTATGGTGATCATTTCCATACTTTACATCACTATGCTCTGACGCAGCAATATAGCACAACTGCATGTGCATGCACGCATGTATGTCTGCTAGGCTGTTGGTACTTTGCTTTACTTCAATTTTGCCTTGTTCGGTTCAGTCACAGGTGCATTGTGTGTGAACCTACGTCAGTGAATGTGTGTGTGCGCATGTGCGTGCGTGCGTGCGTGCTGCGTGCGTGCGTGCGAGCGACCCCCTCATCTTTCGGAAAAACACTGTATTAAGGAAAAATTTGCAGGTGGCTGCAAAAAAAGGTGAATATGTGACGCTCGTGGGGTGAAGTCCAGTTTGAAAAGGAGCGGTATTAAGGCAAGCCCCACTGATTTCTAGCCACTTCCACATGGTAGCTGATCAACTTCAGTTTGAACAAACCATGTATAAAATCTAAACCTCATGCAGCAACACGTCGCATATTCGGCGTTTGTTGTGTTCACCCACAATGGAAATGTCCAGCGAAAATAATGGCGACTGGAACTGGCTGACATTTATTTACATAGATTGAAATGCAAGAAATAAGCACATGCCCATGGAACCCCTATGCACACGTATGCATGCGCGCGTGCCCGCACGCACGCGCGCAGCACACACACATGCATTAGGGCACTACACAAATGGCTGGGGGCACAACACAAATGTTGGATGAACAGTTTGCCATTGGGTGGAATGCCAGAAGGGAATGGAGCAGGATTGTAGTACGTATTGTATGTCTCACCTACACATCAACAACTGTACACCATCACCAATCCACATGTAACAAATTTTAGCATGGGGCACCAATTGATTATGCAGAACATACTTTGGCAGTGTCATTTTCATGGTATTGGGCAATAATAACGTCTTGTTGGAGAAGAGGTATGTATGAGTTGATGGACGTTTGTGCTTTGGTTGGCTTGACTGAGTGACATGGCTCACACAACAAACGCCGAACATGTGACGTGTTGCTGCATGAGGTTTGGATTTTATACATGGTTTGTTCAAACTGAAGTTGATCAGCTACAATGTGGAAGTGGCTAGAAATCAGTGGGGCTTGCCTTAATACCGCTCCTTTTCAAACTGGACTTCACCACACGAGCGTCACATATTCGCCTTTTTTTGCAGCCACCTGCAAATTTTTCCTTAATT
>JASAMY010001825.1:0-76483 GCA_030248085.1 Paralinhomoeus sp. GSCO2_6
TTGCAGAACCGTATGGAGGAGAGCAAGGCGCTGTTCCGGACGATCATCACCTATCCCTGGTTCCAGAACTCCTCCGTGATCCTCTTCCTCAACAAGAAGGACCTGCTCGAGGAGAAGATCCAGTACTCGCATCTTGCCGAGTACTTCCCCGAATACGACGGTACGTCCGTGCGTGCGTGCGTGTCTGCACATCGGTGGGGGTGGTACATTCTCTGCCCCCCCCTTTCAGGTCCGTCCCAAGACCCGATTGCGGCGCGCGAGTTCATCCTCGCGATGTTCGTCAGTCTGAACCCGGACGCGGACAAGATCATCTACTCGCACTTCACTTGTGCCACGGGTGCGTGCGGGAGTGCGTGCAGACAGACAGACACAGGTAGGGCGAAGCCGAGCACGTTGTGCTGGTTGCAGACACCGAGAACATTCGGTTCGTGTTCGCCGCCGTCAAGGACACGATTCTCCAGCACAACTTGAAGGAGTACAACCTCGTCTAGTGCCGTCCTCCTCCTCCTCCTCCTCCTCCTCCTCCTCCTCCCCTGTGGGGGATGATGCCCCCCTCTCCCACCCACCCTGGACAGCGCAGTGTCTGCACACGCGCGGACACTGAGGCGCAACCAACCCACAACTTGACAACGACTATGACGCTTTTGTAGGGCGACGACGCCTGCTCGGCCTCTCTAGTAGCGGCGCACGTGGGGTGTTTTTGGATGTTCGTTTGTTCTCTCTCTCTCCCACTCCCACTCTGTTTTATCGCGCCGGCGTGGCGTTTTTGTTCTGTGTTTAAACTCGCATCCTAAAGATTTGCCTCCATCTCCGGCGCGTCTCCTCGCCCTCCTGACCCCCATGCTGTCACGTTGTTCGCTCGCTGCTCGGTGTTCTCTGTTTGTTCCTTTTCTTTTTGGTTCCGTCGCTGCTGTTATGTGCTGTGTCTTTTCTTTCTGCAATTTTATTTGCTCTCTCTCTCTCTCCCTTCTTTCTTACTGGGCGCTTCTATGATGATTGGTAGATGACCTGCCTGCAGCAGCAGCCGCATATGGGTGTCAGTCAGTCAGTACATGTGTCCGTCCGTTTGTGTCCATCCGTCTGTCATTCTGTACACATACACTGCTGGAGGGGAGAGAGAGTGGACGCGTACGTACGTGCGTGCGTGCATGTGTGAGTGCGTATGTGCGTGGCAGCTTTAAAGTCCGACCGTACGACACGACACAGAGTGGAGGGTTTGCTGGGAGTGTTGCAGAGTGGGGAGTGCTGAAAAAGACGCCAACTGGAATGGTTTCCTTTGAATTCGAAATGGTTAAATGGACTTAACAGTACGAGGTTTTCAAACAGAAACCATTCCCATGGTGTGAGGTCATCAGCTCTAATCGTAGTCGGTAGTAGGTTCGAATCACGCGCGCCGCTAGTTTTTGGAATTGTGTTTTCGATTAAAGCCGCGCGGTGTTTTCGTTGTCTCTTTCTCTCTCGGTTTTCGTACTCTTGTAATTGGCCCTATCCGTCCGTCACCCGTCCTCTCATCAATTGCCGCTGCAGCACGAGTGTTTTTTTTTTGTTTTCTCATGTCTATTTTTGAGCGTTTCTCACGATTTTTTGAACAAGCGGTTTCGCTCGTGGGCGAGTGTCAGAAGACGCACACACACAGCACTGACACGCAGTTTGACATTTTTGCGTCCTAGAAGAAAGCATTCACCGCGTTGCTGTAGCTTTGGCCGTCACAGAGACTGCAAACAAAGTGCATGCTAGCAGCTGCAGTGTTGCTATAGCGATACTATATCTCTACAGTCCGCTAATGAGAGGCACAGTTGCTGACTTCGCAGCGTTGGCAGCTTTATCAGCACCGCACTCTCGTGGGGGCTATTTATTTTGGTTGTGCAGTTCGCTTGCTAGCGAGAGGGCGAGTGGTAGTTCGACTGAAAATGGTTTCTTCCCGTGACTTGGAGGGCGTTGGATGGAAGGCGCGGGGCGACTGGCGGCCGAGCGAGCCGCGGACGCCGCTGCGGCTGCCCCGAATGCTGCAGATCATCCGCATGCTGCCCATGCTCTTCAGGTGTCGATCCTCTGTGACACTCTTGTAACACGAATTTGATATGGACGGGCTGTGTCGCAGCACAGTACTTCCTCAAAGGCTTTGCGTGGGGGTGGGGCTATGTTTTCAAGGAGCTAACTCCTGACACGCCCCCCCCCTTCCTCCAGACCCTGATACCTATACACCTTAGAGGCGATCGGTATACCCTTACGGTAAAAAAATGAAGTCTCACACAGATGAGCATTTGAAAGTGCCGTGTCGCAGTGGGGCTCTATTGGAGGATTTACGATATATCGTTTTTAGGAGCTTTATGTACCTGTTGAGTCAGATCGTCGGACGACACCACGTCTTCATCAATCTATTCGAGCCTCTCTACGGACGAGCATTTTATGGTCGGGATTCCGTGTGCAAATCGGTACTGGCGATTTTCAAAAAGCACCGACATTTAGGTGCCCCCTGCGGAGGGTTCGGCACTGGCGCAATGGGTCGTGACTTTCGCGGCGGCTTCTGTAAGTTCAGCTTGAAACCTGGCAGGGTGGAGACGGACGTGGAACTGGTGCCAGCCGACCAAGTACGAATGCTGCAATTATCCCAATTTTCTCTAATTTGAAAGCCAGTTTCTTTCCAGTTTATTGTCACCATTCGCAAGCGCGACCAAACGGTCTATCAGAAGGTGCTGTGCGCCCAGACGCCGAAGAGGACGTGGTGGAGCCTCAAGACTTGGCGTCCACTGAGCTGCTGGAGTTTTGGATTTCCTGAGAAGAACATAAATTACCGAGGCCTGTATCCCCGCAGTTGGACCAGCTACGCGATTCCAGAGCACAATGTGGTGCTGTACTGCGAGCAACTCTCTCCTGTGCTGCCACACAATTACAAGGTACGTATGGATGCTCGCGGGAAATGCGAATCCACGGCCGCGAAATGTGAGCACACAAGCATTTTGCGTGTTTGCAGGACACGAGCTTGCCAGTCTCAGTCTTTGCGTGGACGGTAGAAAACCAGGGCTCGGAACCGCTTGAAGTCTCCATCACCTTCACATTCCAAGATGGCACGGGGCTGCCGAGCTCGGCGAGCAACGTTCCCTGCAGCTCCAGCGTATTTCAGCAGAGCACTTCCGACCAACAATTTTCTATTCGGGGAGTGGCTATCAAGCATGCAATCCGCGACATGGCCTGCACCTACGCACTGGCCTGCAAAGACTCCGTGAAAGCGTTTTCTCTTGGCAGCAGCAAGTACGATCAGAATGTACAAGTACAATCGATTCAGGGCTCTTCGACTACGGTGTGTCGCTATTTTGACCCAAATGGATCCGGAGCGAGCATTTGGAACCAGCTCAGCGAGACTGGCGTCTTGTTAGAGAGCGGTGAGTCGGAATAGTTACATGTACGCATGCAACCATAGTAAAGAAAAACATATTGCAGCAAATGCATCTCTCAACGGTCACGTCCACATGGGTGTGGCACTGTCCCAAAAGCATCTGGTGAAACCTAAGGAGTCGACCAGCACTGAATTCGCCCTCGCCTGGGACATGCCAGTGATTCACTTTGGAGAAGCGAAACGGCACTACAAGCGGTGAGCATTTGGCACGTCCGCAACTGTGGTTAATGAACCAATAATAATAGTTAATGAAACTAGGGAATACAATGAACCCCGTACCGTAGTTGAAATTTGAAAAGCGAAGTTTAAAAATTGATGAAGGTATGTGAACTAGACTTGAAAAACTAAGAAAAGTGTACAAGTGCCATTCGCCTTTACAACGCCTTCACAGACCGCACGAAGGCGATGCGATGGATGGTGTACAATGTACATGCAGAAGCAGATTGATACGATGCAAATAATGTGATTGTAAAAACTGTCGATACAGGCGCTACACTCGCTGGTTCGGCTCGAGCGGGAACGCGGCTCCCCGACTCTGTGAATACGCTCTGTCACACTTCAAGGATTGGGACAAGCAAGTCGACGAGTGGCAAGCGCCAATTCTCAACCACGAGTTGGTGACTTTTGAACTCCGGGTGGGGACAGCAGATCGCCCAGTGAGATGGATCCACAGGATGCTGCCAGACTGGTACAAGTCGGCGCTGTTCAACCAACTGTACTACTTGGCCGACAGCGGCTCTGTTTGGGTGGAGTACGACAAAGAGTGGCGCGACCGAGAGACGGAGATGAGTGACTACTCGTCCGAGGTGTTCAAAGAGTTCGGCAGATTCGCCTATTTGGAGTGTATGTGAACATTTACTTAAAGATTTACTATCACACTGAAGACAATGCTTTTAGCTTGGGAATACAGAATGTACAACACGTACGACGTGCACTTCTACTCGAGCGTGGCCTTGACGATGCTCTGGCCGCAACTGGAGCACAGCATCCAAGCGGACTTTAGTAAGGACGCACCAAAATAACACGTAAAAGCCAACAGAACGTTTGTTGCAGTGGATCAAGTGTTCCGAACGCAGTCAGACGTCCACCACTATCACACGAGCGGTGAAAAAGCGGTCGTCAAGAAGTCTCACAGAGTCCCGCACGACTTGGGCAACCCAAGTGACCGATTTATTTATTCTGTGTGTGTGGGCGTGAGTGCGCACTCGTTTTCTTAGCGCGTGTCATAAAAACTACTTTCAGCCGCCGAACCATGGCTGAAGGTGAACGCATATCTGATGCACAACCCCAACAATTGGAGGGATTTGGGCTTAAAGTTCATCCTCACAACGTACCGAGACTACCTGCACATCACTGGTAAAGACAAACGGCTCTTGGAGGCTGCATGGCCTGCTTGCCAGGTTCGAGATAGCAAGCCACTAATACCGACCGACAGAGCCCAATGCATTCATAATTTAGGCTCTAATCAGGGTCGGTCTGGATGAGTGGGACGCCGACGGTGACTATCTAATCGAGAACAGCGGCATGGCTGACACCACTTTTGACATGTGGACCATGAAAGGCACGAGGCCAGTGACGAATGCAGAATATGTATCTGGAGTAGTGTGCATAATTTTCGCCACCCTGCCCAATTTGTTAAAAGATCATCTGTCACCACTGGCCAGTGCCACACCCTCTCTCTCCCCTCATCGGATACACTATAGGTACACTGTACATATAAATATGGTCCTCTCGGTCATGCGTAGTGCTTTCCTCAGTTTTCTCAAACAAACAACTTCTCCAGAAATCCGTAATTTTCTATTGAGAAACCAATTGACCTCATTTTAGCGCTTATTGCGGTTGCCTCTGGCTGGCGGCGTTGCGCGCCTGCGAAATGATCGCCACGGAGCTCGAAAGAACCAACAATGCAAAGTTCTATGCGGAGATTCTGCAAAAGTCGAGAAGAAGCTTCCAGAAGAAGCTCTGGAATGGCCGATACTACAATTTCGACGAGTTTTCCCGCGATTCCGACTCCATTATCGCGAGCCAGCTCGTCGGCTTATGGTTCCTGGAGGCGACGTCCCCTCAGGCCGCCGAAAACCTACTACCGAAAGCGAACGTTCAGTCCGCTTTGAAAACCGTTTTTGAAAATAACGTTTTGAAATTTCAAAATGGCCGATTTGGAGCGGTACTCGGAATGCACCCGAATGGCAAAGCCGACAAGATCTGCGTCGAGAGCGAGGAGGCGTGGGGCGCGGTCAGCTGCTCGCTGGGCGCGCACATGATCCAACAGGTCAAGCTTCCTTTTTCCTCCAGTTTCGCCGAGAAGAAGAAGCCGGAAGCGTCGCGCGGAATTCAGGGCATGATTCGCGAAGGGTTCGAGGCGACGCGAGGCTTCTTCGAGAGCTGCAACGGCGAGCTGGGCCTGCAGTACCAGTTGCCAGAGGGCCTCTACGAGAGGCGCAACTACCGCGCCCTCGGCTACATGCGCCCTCTGACCATCTGGGCCCTTCAGTGGGCGCTGGAAAAGCAGAACGGCTTTCCGAATCTGCCGGCCGACTTTCGCGCTATTCGACAGTAGCGCAAGAAAGATTCGGCGATTCTTGACGCACCCTTGGTCGTTGTCGATCCTAGGTTGTCTTTTACTGTGTGGTTGTGTGGTTTACCGATGAGACACGGTGGTTGTGTGCCTAGTTGTGACTAGTTTTGTTCCCTGACCTGAGCAGAATCTAAAATCTGCACTGTCAGACGCAAAATTTGAAGGGTGCGTGCATGGACGGGTCAACACGAAGGAATGTAGCTTATCATCTTTCAGTCAGTGACGAAGAGGAATGGCGGTTGTATTCTGTAGTCACATTTTTCTTCGACACTCGAAAGGGGAGTAGAGAAATTCAGTGTCACTCAGTCAGTTTGCGTAGAGTGCTCGCCTTCCTTGTACTTGTGCTTGTGTGCGCTGACTAGGCTGTTGTCGGTGTCGGCGCCTCTTCTAAGCGGTCGTCTGTTGGTGGGGTCGCGATTCCTCGGCAGCTGGCGGCGCCGGTTCCTCGTCGCCACGCGGCGCCTCCTAAAAGCCAAATTGACCTCACTTTGACCAACAACAACAACAGCAACTCATTGGTCTCATTAGAGCGGTACAATATGCCCGAATTACGTCGTCGTAGGCGCTGTCGTAGGCGAACTCGTCGGGACGAGGGTCGGCGGCGTCTTCGTCGACGTCGCGCTGCCAGCTGGCCTCCTGCACGGCTTCCCGGTCCTTTTCGTCCTCCAGCTTGCGGAGGCTCTCCAGCTCGGCCGCTCGCCGCTCGCGGTCGGCGGCACCGGCCGCGTCCAAGTCGGCGGCGAGCGCGGGCGCGGCCCTCATGGACTCGTAGCCGACGCAGCGCATCACCTCCTCCCAGAAGCGCAGCAGCAGCGTTGTCGCGAGCACGCCCAGGGCGAGGACGACGGCCAGAAAGTAGAGGAAAAGGCGCCAGTCGAGAGAAGGATCGCGGTCCTGCACCGGCGCCGGCGTCGTCGTCTTGCGAGTCGTCGTCGTCGTCGTAGTCGTCGTCGTCGTCGTCACCGTCACGGTCACGACATTGACTGCGAGCATCCTCGGGACGCCAGTCATCCGCTCCGTGGTCGGCCGCTCTACCGACTCGGCCGTCGTCCTGTCCGGCTCCGCTGGCGCGCTGGCGTTGGTGACATTCGGCGCAGTAGGAGCAGCGGTCGTGGTGGAGACGTCGTTGTAGAAGGCGACCGGGTCGAGGGCGGCCGAGGCGGGGTCGTTGCACACGGGCCCGTCGCAGCAGCAGAGCGCCAGCGAGCCGTCGGCGATGAGCGCGCACGCGGCGTGGAAGTCGTCGAAGACGGTCGACGTCCTCCGACCCGCGGCGCGCACGGTGGGGCAGCCGTCTCCGTAGCGCTCCGACCGCTCCCAGAGCACGTCCGAACAGCCGGCCTTCACCGCCTTGGAGCGCGAGTCGTACGAGACGACGCACTCTGACGTCTCGGTCTCGCACTTCGTCGGCAGCGGCCGTTCGCGCGGCGATCGCGTCCACCGACCGTCCTGGTCGACAAACTCGGACTCGGTGTCGAGGCAGTGGGCGTGGCCGCGTCTCTTCAACTGATTCAGCCAGATGCCCTCTCGCAGCATGCCTCTCCACTCTTGCGCTCGACAGACGGCGTCGCAGCAGTAGCGGATCGACTGCTGCGCCGGGTCCACGTCCCACGAGCCGCCGACCTGGCGCCGGCGGTCGAACGCGTCGCAGAGCTGCTCGACCGGCGTGTACCTCGCGCAGCGGGCCGCCTCGAGACGCCAGTGGGAGCAGAGATTCTCTCGTCTGTCGACGGCGCACGTGTAGACGAACTGGCAGGCGAGCTGGCCCTCGTCCTCCGGACAGTCCTCGTAGTCGACGTCGCGCAAGCAGTGGTAGTGGCCGAGCGGCAGCGACGTCGACCGCTTCGATCGCTTCGGCAGTGCCTCGGCCCAGCGGGCGCGCATCGTCGGCAGCCAGCGCCGAGGCTCGTTGCAGGGCGGCTCGCCCCTCTCCGACGCGCAACACCATCGCTCGGTCGTGTCGTCGATCAGTGTCGACGTCGGCGCCGCCGAGACGATCGAAGCGCAGCGGTGGGCGTCGGCGCAGTCGAAGGCGACGACGCCGTCGACAGCGGCGGAGGAGGCGTCGACGAGACAGTAGCGAGCGCTGGCGCAGCGGTGCCGGCGCACCGTCGGCAGTTGACGATGTCTGTCGAACGCGTCGTCGTCGACAGCGCGCATGTCGGCGCGTCCGACGAAGCAGCTGCTCGACGAAGCGTTTCGACCGGCGCCTCCGACGAACTTGGCCGCCGAGAGCGCAAGCCAAGGCGCGCACAGAAAACAGAAAAGACAATGGTTCATTTTTCCCTACGTTTCAATAAACTGATTGTTTACTAGCAGGACAGCAGCAGTACTTTTCCATGCGTGTTGCTCTAAAAGAATGCTACAAACGGAATCCATGAGGCACGATTTATGATGCGAAGAATCACTAAACGACCTAAACGAAACTTGATTTAAAATAAATGCAAATGTTTGATAAACAGCAAAAGCTAATTTCAAATTTTTAAAAGCATTTTCCATCGCTCAGAGCTGAGCTCACTATCCAGAGGGGATGTACCGTAAACCCTATAATTAGCCCCCCGGGGACTAATTTTTTCGTTCGAGCTCTAGGAGGGTGTATAATTATAGGGGGGGGGCTAATTATAGAGGGGGGCTTATAAACTGGAAGTGTCGATGAGTGGGAAGATGTGTGGGCAAAAAGGCGCGTGGAGGCGATTTTTAAGGGAAAAAGGCGCTGTGCACACACGTTGGTACACTCTAACACACTCTCACACAGTCTCACATGCACATACGTGTACATACATACACATACGCGACCATACATACACCCAGACATGGAAACATGTGCCTTTTAGACGATGGTTCATTTAGGGAGGGGGCGTAATTATAGGGGGGGGGGCTTATTAACTCAAAGTGGTCTTGAGAGGGTGTATTATTATAGGGGGGGGGGGGCAATTATAGGGGGGCTGATTATAGGGTTTACGGTATGCATGTCCTTTTATGTACGCTTGTTTGTGGCCTTTGACTTTGTAGCCTTTTTTGTCCACTTTGTGCGGCCCTTTTACCACTCACTATGGCCCTTTTGACCTTGTGGCCCTTCTGTCGATATAAAAACCATAAACCCAATAATTACCCCCCTCTAATTAGCCCCCCCCCCTATATAATAATACACCCTCCCAAGACCACTTTGAGTTAATAAGCCCCCCCCCTATAATTACGCCCTCTCCCTAAATGAACCATCGTCTAAAAGGCACATGTTTCCATGGGGTGTATGTATGGTCGCGTATGTGTATGTAGGTACATGTATGTGCATGTGAGACTGTGTGAGAGTGTGTTAGAGTGTACCAACGTGTGTGCACAGAGCCTTTTTCCCTTAAAAATCGCCTCCACGCGCCTTTTTTGCCCACACATCTTCCCACTCATCGACACTTCCAGTTTATAAGCCCCCCTATAATTAGCCCCCCCTATAATTATACACCCTCCTAGAGCTCGAATGAAAAATTAGCCCCCGGGGGCTAACCATAGGGTTTACGGTATGTACCCTCTTGCATCTTGTATAGCAATCGCAATGCATAGCACAAGCATAGCAATCGGAGTCACGGTACGTACGCACCGCACCGCTCGTTGCCTGTCTCGGAAAGTCGCACGCTTGGTGCTCCCCGATTCATTGACCGTGGGTGGTAAATGAACTGGTCCCAATCACGCTCAACCCAATCGATTGCCTGCCGATGAACGGCGGGCGCACAGCGGGTCGCCGTTTGGGACGCTCTTTCCTCTGTCAAATAGACGACAACTGTATACGTCGACGCCCCACTTGCTGGCGCAGAAATCAGTCAAGTCTGCATCTCTTTCTGTTGCGTCAATCCGTGTCGATGGGTTCCCTCATGACGACTCCCGAAGTGGAGCCGGTGTCGGCGCCAGTTGAACCGACGCCGCGTGAGTCGAAGCCGTCTGAGTCGGCTGAGTCGACGTCCTTCGAGTCGACGTCCTCTGAGACCCAGCCGGGGAAGAACAAAGTGCCCGTCGTCAGCAGCGACGGCGTGCGCTTCGAGGTCGACAAGGAGACCATCTGCGTGAGCAAGCTCATCAAGACCATGATGGAGGGTGCGTGCGCGTCGTCAAGGGGTACATATGTATAGCCACCACCGACGTTGCTCCTGGCGCTGCAGACCTGGCGATGGACGCGGCCGAGGACGAGCCGATTCCGCTGCCGAACGTGACGAGCGCCGTGCTGAAGAAGGTGCTGCGCTGGTGCGAGAAGCACCGCGACGACAAGCCGCCCACCGCCGAGGAACTCGAGAAGCCCCGGCCCGTCCGCCTCTCCGACTGGGACCGAAAGCTCCTCAACGCCGTCAAGGGCCAGAAAATCGACAACGATGAGCTCTACGACATGATCATGGTGAGATCGGAGGGCTGCTAGTGCAAGTAATTAATGCGTGCCGTCGAGACGCTGCAGGCGGCCAACTACCTGGAGGTGCAGGGCTTGCTGGAGCAGACGTGCAAGCTGGTCGCCGACCAGATCCGCGGAAGGTCGCCCGAGCAGATCCGCGAGGCGTTCGGCCTCGAAGACGACTTGACCGAGGAGGAGAAGGAGGAGGCGAGCGCCTGCAGTCACACGTTATCAACCGTTGCGAACCATGGACAGCCGCTTGTAGATCCGCAAGGAGAACGCCTGGTGCATGAACGCCGAGGTGACGTACCCGGACAGCGACTAGATAGACCGTCGAGGGCTCTCACTCGATGCCTGCAGACTAGCAGGGCCGAGGCTCTGTCTGCCTCCGCCTCTCCGTAATTTCCTACGCGTAACGGTGTTCGGTGCAAGGCGTGCGATCCATCGGCATTGCGCACAATGCACTGCGTTCGTTCCGTCCGAGGTGTTGCGATTTGGCTCACTTCGAACCAGTGGTTTCTCTCACGTTCTACGGTGTGCACTGCGCAATCATCACGCGAGTGTAACCCATTCGAAATTCTGGTATCGCGCTCCGATCAGGTTTTCTCTCTGCGTCAGTGGGCTTTGGTTGACCCTGGCTAGTCAGCGGCTCGCCTTGCCAGGCGCGTCGGCGGCCGGTGGGGCGCGGTGGGCGTCGGCGCCGTGACGGAGGTGCTTGTCGAGACGGCGCTCCCAGTGGCAGTCGAGGTGGAAGGGCTGTCCGTCGAGCAGGTAGTAGTCGTGGCGCGGGAAGGCGCGTCGGCAGGCGGCGCAGACGAAGCAGCCGCGGTGCCAGTGCCGCTCCATGGCGACGACGCACGTGTCGCGCAGCGTCTCGCCGCAGCCGGCGCACTTGGGGTTGAACTGGTCCGCGTAGCAGGCCGAGCAGAAGGGCCGCGCCGCCGCCCCGCCCTCCTCCTCGCCCGCCGCCGTGAGGTAGGACTCGACGATCGGCTGGCGGCACGCGACGCAGCGGAAGTGCTCCGGATGGAAGAGACGGCCCAGCGCCAGCACCGCCTCCTGCCGCAGCGACTCGCCGCACTCGAAGCAGCGGCCTCGTCGACCCGCCTCCGTCATACTCGCTCTAACGCACACAGCGACAGCGCACGCACACGTATAAGAAAACTCTCATATCCGCGCGGCTAGGCTTTTATACAGAAAACCCAAACTTTTATACAGGAAAACTCTAAAAAATTCCGCTACCTCTAGACTAGTGTGAGAAATTCGTCGTGTAGAAATTTTTGTTGCAATCATGGGCGCGTGCGGAATTGCGTTCACTGCAGTAGATCTCGGTCCTCACTCAATGACAGCGTAGGCGCGCATCACCTAAAACAATGTAATTCAAATTGCAAATTTGCATGTGGAGAGTTACCCGTTTTCAAAACTCGTTTCCACCATACGTGAACGGCCCTCTCCAGGAAATTGTGCGAGCGTCGTTGGTGTTACATGAAAAAAAACAGAACGAAAGTCGCGCACAACAACGACAACAGAAAATAGTACAGATCAACCGCAGGGGCATGAAAGCCCAACGCGCAAACAAACCGACACGCCAGCCCACACCGCGAAGCACAGCCCAGCACCCACAACACAGCACACCACCACACAAACAAACAAACAAAAAAGAAAAAAAAACTTCAGAAAAAATAAAACAAATATAACAATACACAAAATAACCAACCCCCAAAAAATCAAACACACAAACAACAAAACACACCACCAACAACACACACAAAAAATACCACCCACCAACACCACCTCCTCACCACTACAACAACAAAATCATAACAAACACACCAACCATCCCACAATCCAAAACAACAAAACACCAATATATTCAATCCACTCCACACCACCATACTAAACCCATACTCACCCCACCTCCCACAACCCAACCACTCCCCAAAATACATCACACATACCCAACAACCCCAACCAAACCAAACAACCCAACTCCCCAACCAACATACAACACCAATCAAACACCCTAACAAAACAACACAAACAAACAACCACAAAACCAAAAAACCCCACCCAACAAAAAACATACAAAACAAACACACCCCAAAACCAAAATATATAAATATACTCACAACATACAAAACACCACAAATACACTCATAACCCAAAAATACACAACATCCCACTCTCTACCAACCTCAACACCAACCTAAAACCACACCCACCCTCCAAACTCAAAAATCCCAAACCAAAACAACCAAATCTCATACACAAAAACACAACCCCCCCATACAATCAACCACACCTCACACACACACATAACAACACCACACCCCAACCACCACAAAAACAACCAACACAACATTCCAACCCTCCAACACAAACACAACCCCTCCAAAAAAACTCCAACACAACCAACACAAACAACACCAACACACCCAACCCAAAACACCACACAAACAAACCAACACAACACAAACAAAACAACCACAACAAAACACCACCACAACACAACAACAAACAACCTATATACCAACAACATCTCCAAACCACCACACAATAACCACCCCAACCAATACCACACAAAACACCATACAACAAAACAAACAACACAATACAAAAAAAAAAAACAACCCCAACCCACACAAATCCCCACAAAAACCAAAACACACCCCACACACCCCAACCCCTCTCACAACAAACAAAAACACATAAATAAACACAACAAAAAAACCCAACCAACCCAAACCACCACCCAACCACACACCCCCATTCCAACACCCACCCAAAACTCCCCACACACCACAAAATACCAACACAAAAAAAAAAAAATACCACCACACAAAAACAACACAACAACAAATAAACACCACCCTCCAACAAAAACACCAAAATACACAAAAACTCACACACACACCATAATCCAACAATACACAAAAAAAACAAAAAAAAAATACACAACAACCAAAAAAAAAAAAAAAAAAAAAAAAAAACAAAACAACCAAAACAAACAAACACAAAAAAAAACAAAAAAAAAAAAAAAAAAAAACACAAAAAAAACCAAAAACACAAAAAAAAAAAAAAAAAAAAAAAAAAAAACAAAAAAAAAAAAAAACAAAACAACCCCCCCACCCCAAAGGTGGCGATGAAAACGGCTCCAGTGTTACAACCATTAATAAACAATAGCGCAAACAGAGTTTCGGATGTCGAGAGTGGTGTGTTAAAGAAAGTGTGCGAAATGAGAGATTGCATGCTGTGTTACGTCGTGTCGACTGTCTCATTGCTCCACGTGCTGTCGACAGACGCCGCGGCCGCGGGTCGGGAGTCGACGGCCAGCTGTTTTGTCGGCCGCCTGAGCACGCAAGCCGTCGACCAGCTCGGCAGCCGGCCCGCTGCCGACGCTGGCCAGTTGTCGACGGTCCTCCACCGACGCCGCTGTCCCTCCGACCGCGCCGCCTACTGTCTCGTCGACTCTTCTTCTGTCGGCGTCAAATTCGACTGTGCCAATGCCGAAAGCTGCGTCGGCGCCGCGTCGACAGCTCGCCCCGCCAAAGTCGGTCGGTGGTGCTGCGCCTCGACGACGACGACGACGGCCTGCAACGAACCGTCGCGCTGGCTACGGCTTCGGGAGAAGGTCGGCGGCGAACGGCAGAAGCGAGTCGCGTTGACAAAAGTGAACGCCTCCGAGAGCTACGGCTGCCCGGTGCGGCAGCAGACGCCCAACGAGACCTGCTGGAAAGTCTGCCAGTTCCAGCTGGCGCACGACACGACCAAGGACAAGGGCTTCGAGGTGTGGACGGCGCGCTGCGCCGACCAGTACGACTGCCGGACGGACCTGACGGAGATTCTCGACCCGGTCTACTCGCTTGACTACTGCTGCGTGCCGGGCACGTGCAACCGCGACGAGTGGAAGCGGACGCTGGCCCGCAAGCAGTCCGCCTTCGCGGGGCCGCGTCACCACCGCCTCTGCTACGACCCCGAGCGCGACGTCCGTCTGCACGCGGCGCCGCAGCGACCGTTGCCGAAGCGCTGCCGACTCGGCAGCGCCCAATGCGTCACCTACTACGACGCCGTCGCCGCCGCGGCCGTCGCCGACGACCACGGCGACTCCGAGGAGAGCGGCGGCCGAGGCGTGCGCTTCGGCTGCGAGGACGACTTCCTGCTGCACTTTCCCAAGAAGACGTACGGCCTCAGCTGCGAGAAGATCCACTCGCTGCCGGCTCGGCGGACGGGACGGCGACGACGACTGCTGCACGCCGCCAACGACGTCTACACGGGCTTCAACGTCAGCTGCGTGGTCGACGCCGACTGGCGAGTGACGCTCTGCTGCTGCGACGCGCCCATGTGCAACGACCCCGACGACGCGATGCTCGACGCTCGCCTCCAGCACGAGGCGCTCGTCTTCACGACCACGACCAGCACCACGACCACCACCACGACGACGACGTCGACCACGACCACGACGACGACGACTCCGGTGCCGACGACGACGGAGTCGCCGATCGCCTGGCTGGGCGCCTGGGGCGTCTGGGTGCTGCTGCTGGCGCTCGTCGTCTGCTGCGGCCTCGCCGGCCTCGTCACGACCCTCTGCTGCTCCGACAACATCGCCGACTATATCGTCGCCATGACCAGACGACGCCGTCAGCAGCGCCGGCGCAAACGGCAAGGCTGACTCGACTGCGCCGCCGACCCTGGACTGATTACACCGAGCGTACGAGTATTGATTCTTACGACACTGCAAGAAGTTCGATTCCACGCGGATTGAGCGAATACAAATTACCAGATGATATTCACTCGCTCAGACCGGTTTGATTACTGTAGGTAGCAATTGGCAACCTTCGTGTCGCAGGTTAATTGTAAGGGGACACACACAGAGAACACCCACGTGTACCTACTTACATACAAGCATTAGGCAACAACTTGCACACACTTACACATTGCGAGGGCGCTAATTTCACGAGTGGTTGATAAAACTGAGTCCCCAATTGTAGGGGGGGGGGCGGAAGAACACATACAGTATCGTAAACAGGGTTGCATAAAAAAAAATTCAAGTTTTTTTTTCAATTAAAAATTTTTTTTTTAAATTGACTTAGGAGCCATTATTGGCGCCAAATACCTGTACAATAAGATACTTTTAGCCTATTAGAGTGTCAAACACAAGTACTAGTGCTTCCCTAAAGCCTTTAGAAGCGTATTTAGCATCGTTTTAGTCCATGGTGACAAAGCCGCTGCCTCTAAATGGTCGTGTACGGTATCGCACTATGTTGGGAACCAGTTGGGAACCCCAAAGAGCTTGGTTTTGGTGCTAATAAGCAAGTTTATGCATGAATATCTACTAATTGTACCATCTAAACACCATTTAAACGCCTTTTTGCCACTCAAAAGCTAAATTTTACCCAAAAACAGAGAAATTTTTTTTTAATTTAAAAAAAATCCAACTTTAAAAAAAAAAAATTTTTTTTTTTTAAACTTTTTTTTAAATTTTGCAACCCTGATCGTAAAACTTGCAAAATGCAATTTTTCAACATTTCCTGTAGCCTCCCAACTAACAACGGTTCGCGTGTATTTTCTAGCACTGATTTACAACAACGCACACAGTATTGAGTGTCGTCCGGCGGCGAGCGCGCAACGCGGAAAGAGCCAACAACCGCCTATGTATGAATCGATCATAAACAAACCAACAACAAACGAGCTATCTGTGCGTGCGTGTGTCTTCGACGAGCAACCAACAGCGTTCACTTGCATGCATATGCAAATTTCCATAAAATTCTGCGCGCCGTCACTCTTCCTTCTTGGCCTTGCGGCCGCGCGGCGACCTCCCTGGAGAACCCTTGGGCGACTTGTCTGAAGTGAGGTGCATATATGCATGCGCGTATGTGCGTGTGTGTGAGTGTACGTGCGTGCGTGCGTGCCTGCGGTGTGTGCGTGCATATGTGCGTGCGTGCGCGTGGGTGCGTGCCGACTGCGTAGTCGACACGTGTGGTCCCGCTCCCAGGAGAAACGCAATCGCGAAGCCAACGAATGCGGAAATTATCGTAAATTCAAAAAAGTTCTCGTAAACCTACGAAGCCCCCGCCCCCCGCGACAAGGTTTCACGTTCGTCTGCCGCGTGTGCTTGTGCGTGCGTGCCCTCTCTAGAGTCGGGGGGGGGGGGTTCAGACACCAACTTTTCTCGACGTTGAGCACGTCCCTGGGGATCCACTCGAAGTCGACCTTGTTCTTGTTGGCCGTGCCCATCTCCGCCGGCTGCGTCGACTTCTTCGCGATGCCGTGCTTGCGTCGCATCTGCACGCCAGCACGCACGTGCGCGCGCGCACGCACGCACGCACGGACACGCACACACGTACGCGCAAGCACGGACACGCACACACGCACGCAGGCACACGCACGCAGGCTGACCTTGGAGAGGAATTGCTGGCCCAGCACGAGAATTAGGACGAGGCCGGCGGCCAGCAGGACGTAGAGGAAGCCGCTGAATCGAAGTGGACTGTCGAAGCTACTCTCTAGTGAAGCAGGGCGAGGGTCATGGACATCTTAGGGACATCGTAGAACGGCGTGTCGACAATCGAAAGGTGGGGCGCGACGAAGGTACAAAATCCATGCCGCTTCCTTCCAGAGGCACTACACACACACACCGCCGCCACCACACACACACACACACACACACACACACACACACACACACACACACACACACACACACTTTGTGGTTGACGGGAAAAACGCCGCCGCGTACCGAGGGAAAGGGGCGGCAATCCCAAGAAGGATCGCGCCTCTTACCGGTCTGTCCTTGACGCGTCTAAGTGAGTTCCTTTCCCCCAGGTGTCGACCAAGACTATTTCCACTCTCATAGCTCCTCACAGATCCCCCACCCCCCCCCCCAACTTCTATAGCAGAACGTCATGGCCAGGGCATCGCAACTCACGTCTCGGTGTTGAAGGCGCTGTCGTCATCGACGATCATCACCGTCTGGTTGAAGACCGCGTTCTGGTACGCCTTGCCCTCCTGCAGTGCCACCGTTTATCCAAAGTTAAAGTGTCAGTATAAAAAGCGGCGGCGACGGCAGACCGGGTCCTCGTATCTCAGGTTGACCACGAGTCCCAGGGGGCGTCCCGAGAAGCCCTCGGCCGGCATGAACGCGTACTCGAACGTCATCTCGTGCTCGGAGGCCACCACCGCGTCAAAGTGCGCGTTCGTGTACTGCAACGAGACCAGGAAAGTGACTTGATTGGGTGTTTGTTTTGATTAGGTGTGTTGAGAATAGTGGGCGGTGGATACGTCCAAATTGGTAAGGTGGGGGGGGGCATCATAGGGGCGGTCCCTCCCCTCCCAAACGGAGTCCTCCCGCAGTGTTGCGGTAGCAACCCCATCTCTGGGGTCGCCCATCGCCATCTCGGATAATTTCTGGGAAACTCCCTCTCTATACATATTAAAAAAAAGTGGCGAACTTGCGTGTCTTGCACCCAAAACCACCTACATACCGCCGTTTGCGCCCTATTTTGGACCAAAGACTGGCCATTTGCACGCTATTTTGGTGCTAAATTTCCCATTTTCGCCCCTCCCCCCTCCAAAATTTCTTATCCGGAGATTACTGGAGATGGAGAGATCTCTAGCTAACACCTCCCCTGGATTCAGACCATCCCGACCTGACCGACACCTACGCTTCATCTACACGCCTATGATAAGAGCTACAGGGGCGCAAGCGGTATAGCCACCTCCCCCATCCAGACCCCATTTTTTTCGCCATTCGGCCGTTGAAACGACAACTTTTTTTACACCGGACACTACACCCCGTCTCGACCCCCTCACTGGCCTCAGACCCAACCTACAACGATCACCATTGACCAAGTGCCGAATTCCCCCTCCCCACCCTCCCCCTTCCAGCATAGGTGGGCTCATCAAGGGTGTATATAGGAATAAGACTAAGAGGGTACGTACGTACGCACGCACGCACATTCTGAATGTGATAGGAGAAGTCCATGGGGTAGCGGAAGGAGGTCTCGATGTACTTGACCGTGAAGTCGACCACGCCCTTGTTCAGGAAGCTGACGAGGAACTTGATCAGCTGACCCGTGGGGAACTCTAAAAGACACCGGAATAAAATTGCTTAATTAAATGAATTTCTAGAGTTTTTTTTTGTCGCAAACCTTTGGGCTGAGGTTTGGGCTTGACGAACCATACGAGAGTCTCTACGTTGGCGCTGGGACCTAGCTCGCCGCCCAACGTCGGGTCAGGCTCATCCTCGTTCACTTCCTGTGAGGGTAAAAATTGAGTAAAATGATTTTATTTATTTTTTTTTGATAAATACCCCTTTCTTCGCGACGACTTCATCCTCCTCGGGCTTCTCCTCGCCCTCCGTCTCCACGTCCGCGCCCTCCTCTTCCTCGTCCGTCGCGTCGTCCGATAAAACTAAAATAATAGAATGGTTTGCTGTTTGGAACAAATAAACAAATACAAGAAATTCGCTAGTAAACACAAAAAAATGTATTTGAGAAATTCGCACCGAAAGGCGATGCTAAGAGCAGGCCAAAGATGCAGACGACCACAAGCTTGCGCATCGCGGATGAAAAAAAAAGATTTTCTCCGAGTAAAACTGCAAACGCACAAGTCAGACAAGGGAACTGGGACGCTTTACTCTTTATATGCAAATCATTTTTTGAGCTGTGCTACGGTAAAACTGCAACGCGCTTGAGAATCAAGTTCCGGCGGGGGGAGAGAATGCATTTAAACTAATGCGATTATATTTCGGTTTTAGACTTTGACAAAAGTTGCAGAAACAAGACCAAGAGGGTGGAGGTTGAAAATACGAAAGCCCAGGGCGTTCATTGACAGATTTACTGTCTTTTTTTTTGTTTGACATTAGTAGTTGCCATCAGAGAACGGGATTGTGGCTGTTGTTGACGGACGGACAAGAGTAAGACGGCGGAAGAAAGTGTCTACCGTTTCTCAGAGAAGATACCCAACGTTGAATTTCTTTACAGAGAATTTGGATCAACATGTTTTCCGATCTCGATGCATTGAACAGGTGTTGCGCAGCAATCAAAACTTCCAAATCATTTGTACATTGCCACGGTCTTACACCCAAGGAACGAAAAGAGGATTGCCCATGCCGTAGCTCGCATCATTAGCTCGCCGTAGCTCGCCTATCGCCGCCAAACTGTCCGAACAACTTGCGTTCGAATTTTATGCTGGCTCGTTTGCCCCGCAACGCCCCGCTCCCAGCTTTCATGCCAACGTCAGCTGTGTGCACAGCTACCGTACCATGTTCTCTGACACCATCTCCGCTAAGAAGACATGCCGCCCCTTACACCACCGCTTGCAGTTCTATACTCGCCGCACACGCACGCGCGCAAGCCATTTTCGGTAATCCTTTGCGCACACACACGGACGGCCGCCCGCCCGAAGCAGCGTATCGGCGGCCTCCGCTCTCCCGCGGCCCGTGCGGCGTGGGGGCCACGCCCAACGCCTTGTCGTCGCCCAGCGCAGCTAACCATGTTAGCTTATCTTTTCTGGGCGTCCCTGAGTAATTACCGTCGATGGGGCGCGGTCGGTCGCTTGTTGCCGCTTTTAAACTCTTCGCGTCGCCGCGTGGGCCGCAGGTCGGCGCTCCGTAACAAGAACGGTATACAAACAGGAGGAACCAACCCCAGCGCCAAAGTCGCTGCAATGGCGGCTGCTTCGCACAAGGTGCGCTGCTATCTGGAGAAGATGGACTCGATCGAATTGGAGGAGGAGGCCAGAGCCATTGACGAAACCGTAGCGGAGACATCGGAGGCGAAGGTGCAGCTCGACCAGGCATGCGTCGTTCACCTTCGGTTGGGTTTTTTCTCAAACTTTTTTCATTTCGCAAAATATGCAAATTCAGCTCAAATTTAGTCCGCCCAGCTGTCAGGGCCGTCGACTCTGCTTCGCGACCGAGGAGCTTTTCCAGAACCTCAGCGTCGACTCCCTGCAGTCGCTGCAGTCTCTCAGCGGAGAGGTGCGACTTAGGTAGATTGCAAATTTTCCAGGGGATTTTGGATTTCAGAAATAAAACATTTAGGGGCGAATTCCCGAAGAGTTTTGGATCAGTACAAACGACGCGCCAGACACCGTCTTTTCCGTGACCGTGGACATGTTCAACAGCTTTAATGGCGAAGTCCCTGCCATGGACCGTTTGAGTGTCGATGCACTTGGTGCGTCTCTAGTTCTGCTTCCTTGCACGCGTGTTGATCACACCACTAGCTAGTGTGTGTGCGTGCACCTAGCGACGTGCCTATTCATGGCTTGTGATTTACATGTACCGGCACTGTACGTACTACATACCTATGGACATTGCAAGCCCTACAACTACCTATATGTGTGGCCCTTTTATGTATGTACCATGCGTGTTGCCCCTTTAGACGACACGATCTCATTTCGCAGCGGCTACCGTACTCCTCTCGCTTCACCGGCCCTGGAAAGCTGTTCAGTCACAGTGCCCCAGGCGGCAACGAGCGTCACAATTACAGTACCACCGGTGCCGCCCAGCAAGTCGCGACGAAAATACAGCCAAGAGTTGACAGTGGGCAGACTACTCGGCTTGGGCTGCATACTGTCGCTGATTATTCTGTTGATACTGTGGATTCTCTTTCCGGAGGTGGCTCGACTGTGGTACGGCCGCGAAATGATAGCCGGCAACATGATGGGATTGGATCCGGGTCCGTGGAGCTACTGTAGTATACCGTATGGAGCATACGGACGTGGCGTTTCTTGCAGAGTCTCTCATAATCGTTGGCGGTGCCTCGGACGGCCATTCCGCTCGGCAAGTTGTCTCGCTAAAGTTGGAAATGGACGAAATAGCCCGTCCCATGACGGCGCCGATATTCCTCACGAGCCACCGCTACCGACCCGCCCACGGAGTCTACCAAGACCGACTCATGCTCGCCTCGGGTCACACGTTCGCCGCGAAAACGCCCAACCGACCTTGCGACTCCGACTACGACTCCTCGACGGAATTCATTAATCTTAAAAGCGGCGAAGTGACGAGGGGCGCAAAAATGCGGCAAGGCAGAAAGGCGGCGGCGGGCGCCGTGCTGGGTGAGGTTCTTTTTCCACCACACACATTTCGCACTTGGGAATTATCTGGAGTCGGAAATTCAGACGAATTCATGTACCTGTGTGGCGGCGAGATCAAAGAGGAACGGACAACGTCGAGTTGCTCGCGCTACGACTTTTTGGAAGACCGTTGGCGCAGAGACGTCCACGACATGCCGCAAGCGCTGCGCTCCTCGGCTGCCGTGGCGAATGGGCAGTATCTCTACATTTCCGGGGGAGTAACGTCCGAGGGCCAATTGTCGAAAGTTCTGTTGAGGCACGGTGTTGTAATTTCGTAATTGTCACTTGCTATTACGTTCACATTTGCTGTCATTTAGATACGGGCCGCGCACTAACTCTTGGAGGAGACTGGCTGACATGAGGCTGCCCAGAGCCGGCCATTCGGCCACCTTTACGAGCGACGGTCTCTTGGTGGTGTGTGGGGGAGAAACGAAGTCAAATGGCACTCTGTCCGCCAGCAGCGCTTGCGAAGCTTACGACGCCGCTAGAGACGCCTGGCTCCACTTTCCCAGCATGCAAGTGGGTGTCGTTTAGTGTGTCTCCTCGCCACTGCATTGTGTACATTTTTTTCAGACGGCCCGCAGTGACTTCGGTCTGCTTTCTCACGAAGCGAATCTCATAGCGTTCGGAGGCCGCATCGAAGGCGACCTTCTCGACGCGGTCGAAGTGTACAAGTCCGGCGTCTGGCGCGACTCTCCCGTGAAACTTCCCAGCAGGATGTCGGGTTTCGCCGCGATCTTTTTTCGAAAATAAAATTGGTCGACAAAAAAAACCAAGCGAAAAAGGCACACCAAAATGCTACACATCACGCGCGCCCGAATTTGTATAACATGTGAAAAAAAACAAACGAAAGAAACGGTTTACAAAGTGTCGTGATTCTTCTTCTCTTGACTCTCTTTCTCTTCGTTCTTCTTGGGAATGAGGCAGTGCTTGAACACGGTTTGGCCCTTGAAACCGCCGCTCAGCAGATGGCCGTACATTTCGAATGGGAAGAACGTACAGAGGCCGCCTAAGAAAAGCGAAGGGGGGTTTTAAAGTTGCTGCACAGGCGCGCACTTTGTGCTACTACCTGTCGCTATCGGTAGGTCGTTTTGTAGTGGGGTACGGTACGCTAGTGTGAGAAAGAACGTGTGAGAACAAAAGTGTGCCAATGCTCTCTCTATGTCTCTATTGGAGTGCTTCAATTTGAGGGACGTTGGAAGCTCCGCTCAGTAAGATCGCTTACCGAATTCGTCTTGGCAGTTGATCTTGCGCACCACGGGTTGGCCATCAGCGTCGACTAATGGCTCGCCTTCTTCGTCCATTTCCGCGCAGCCAACTATAAACTTGCGCATTTCACATCGGAATTATGTTTGGCATAGAAGGACATTCATTACCTGGCTGCCAGTCCCACTTGTCTACATCGTTGGACTCCGGCACCACTGCCTCAGCGCAAATCACTGGGGTATTTGCCATTTCTTCTGGCAGGTTCCTGAATGATAAAATGATAGGGTTTTTTGATTTTGTGTGAGTCAGTGACAGTCAGTTTGTGTGGAGTCAGTCAGTGAGTGATCAGTGACAATCAACATCGTGTAACACAGAAAATACCGTATCTACAAAAGAATATTGTACCTGCAGTCCTTCACCACGGTTCGCACAGCACCGCAACTCTGCACCAACACCATCGCAAGAATCGCAACCAACATCTGCAAGGAACAACACCGCTGGGGCTTTAGTTGGCAGCACAATAATTGAACATATCAGTCCATGAATCAGAAATGGTGGTTGAGGGCGGGGAGAGGGTTGCGGCCTTGGCTTCCCGTAGCAACACGTGGCGTGGTGTGTAGGGTACTTCTGTGGTGTGTTTTGGTGAAAATACACCGGAAAATTTAGCTTCTAGCTCAGTTTAGCTTGGGGGTTCGGTACAATCTATGTTGGGGGTGGGGGGTGGGAGGGCATCACACTTGCTGCAGTTGCAGACATGAGTTTCATTCAGTACAACGTTCTAGTTGAACAGAAATTCTCTCACCATGGCGTTCGCAACAAAACAATTTGATTCTGGTTCCGTCGAGTCCGTATCGTTTCTGCTTTAGTCAGAGATTCTCACCACCTAAATCGAGCCGCTTCAACTGCGCGCGCCGCCGCCGTCCGCTGTACAAACGCCGCTCTTTGTGCTGAATATTCGTGTCCCGTGCGATGAGGAGAGACCCGCTCTCGACCGATTAGCATCCGCGTCGTCGCTTCATTCAGTTGCGTCACTTCCATATAATCCCGCTATTAGCTCGTTTTATTTGCCGAATTCCGAAAACGCCGCCACACTCGCTGAGTAGACACGGAAGCTTGAGAGGAATTGAACGGCTGGGCATCGAATTAGCGACTTCTTTGGCTAGAAACCGGCGGTGTGGTAGCGGAGCTGGTTGGCAGGGCTTGGTACGGATAGGTACATAGGTAAGTGTTCACTCAATGAGGGTTCACGTACTGCGCAGGAAGGAGGAAGTGGTGGTGGACGGATTTGCGGGCGCAGCGCACGCTGTACCTATCACTTTCCGTGCCCAGAGAGCAGACCGAGACAGTGAGTGTACGGGCGGTCGAAATTCAAACTTTAATTTTCGAAGTTTAAAATTTTCAATATCGCGCTTGGTAAAGCCGCACTTACCGATTGAAACGGCACGCAGAATAGAGAGTCAGCGTAGAGCGCGTAGGGTCCGGCACGGTTCAATCGGCACCGTGCCGCAAAAGTGACGCATACGGCAGCATAATGGTGGCAAATCTGTCGCGGACTTTGTGCTCCGGCCAATGCTAACGGCCTTTGTACCAAAGATATAACGAGGAGGTTCTCATTCTGCTGCTGGAGTGAATCATGGCGGTTCTCAGCCTCAAGTTGACAACCACTGCTGCTGTGATACAGTGTGCCACGTGGTGACGGAAAGCTGGCAGCAATTCGGTGTGCTCGACGACGCTGACAACGGCGCGCTCGCGCACAACTCGCGACCCACCCTTCAACGTGTTTAGAAGGGCCCAGTGTGTACGAGTGCGTTCCGAATATTCCACAGAGAACTCGCAGGAGACACCAGCATTCGTAGAACGGGATCTCGTATCGATCGATTCATGGAAACACTTCACTGCACCCACGCGGCCAGCGATTGTACCGGTTTAAAAGCGCCTGTCAACGACTCGCTGTGCAGACAAACAGTGGCGGAATCTACTGTCCGGTAGGTAAGGTAACTTAACATAGCATGCGATGAATGGGAAGTCCTAATGAAGTGTGGAAATGAGCAAATCATGGCTAGAAGAACCGCTGGCGCCCGCAGCAGACGTTGTTGTAGCAGAGTACGCTCCCGTCCGGATACTGATTCGTGGGCCCCGCGCAGCCGGCTCTCGACAGGAAGTTGCCGCTCTGGCAGAAGCCGCTCGCCGGCGTGCCTGCAACGCGCGCGCACGACTTGTTTTACTTAGAATTTTGAAAAGTGAAATTCACGCTTTACCGATGGTGGTCCAGCCGCCTCCGTAGCCGAGCGAGCCGAGGTTCGCGCACGCGTCCAGGTTGGTGGGCGGACTGGGACCGCGCCGGCCCACCAGCGGCATGCAGCAGTAGTAGAACTCGTAGACCGCCTGACCGTACTCGTCGTTGCCCAGCACCTGGGACGTCAGGTCGGGATAGAGCTGAAAATTAATATTTTTTTTCATTTTTTTATTTTTCTCCCTTCCGACGAACGCACACCTCATAGCCGTAGGAGCGGCAGCTCTGCGCATGCTGCTGCGCCAAGTAGGAGCGCGTCTCGATCCGGCCGTTCTTCGTCGTTCGCCCTCTCCGCTCGCTGCCCTCTTTCGCAGCGGAAAAAAGCGAAAAATCGATACCGCCTTTGTTAGTGGTTAGAAGGAGCAAATCCAACATGGCGCCCGTTGCGCCTTGCGGAAAATGCGGAAAATGTCTCAGATTGTGCAAGTGTGAAAAAAGAAAAAGAAAATTCTGGCGACTCCTCTACTCTCTCTGGCACTCCGACCTCCTTTTCTACCAGCTCCTACAATCTGCTCGCAGGCTTGGGCGAGCAGAAGTCCACTCTCGAGCTCGCAGAGACTTCAACATCGACAATGGCCTTCCGAAAGCCCAGGGAACTGCGACGTCTAGCGGATGCGTACTCGTTGTCTCAGTAACTTCCTGCAAGATCCGCCCCTGACTGCGTGTAACCACCTGTAACTCTCAAACTGACAAGTGACATTTCTAGAGCGTTGAAGCTTGTATAGGTAGGTGCGCAAGTGTGATGATTGAAAGCTTGTATTTTCTCCAGTCTTATTGCTATCGCCGTGCCCCTGTCGTTCTTGGACTTTCCCCAATGCTTTGCGTTGTCTACGTCCCTTGGGATGTGTTGGGATTGGCCAAATAAAACCGAACCGAACCGAACCGAACCGTGGGACAGGCGCCCGTGTCGGGGACTTAACTCCATTCGAATTTTGCACTTACCGTACTTCGAGAATTTCGGAAAAACCCACTGGGATCGGGCGTCGGGTATTGACTGGGTCCGCCGGTGCCGTCGGGCTGACAGCAGTAGTAGGTGTTGTAGTTGATGTAGAGGCGATCTTGAGGCGAGCAGTTCAGCGTGTTCATTACGACGTAGCCGGTTGGACAAGCGCCTGCGTTCAAACGGGATTTATGCGGAGAAACACGAATCTGTGATGTTTTTCCTAGAGAAAGTAGTTATAGCGATCATGCGGCATAGAGGGTGTGAGACGAGGTTTATTGGGTTTGGAGACAGTCGAGCAATAAACCAAGCAATATCGCACAATTGTGTCGTGGCAGGAATCGAATCTACGACCCTCAAATGTCAGCAGCTTCTCTGAGCGTCGTATCATCGGTTCCTGCCCTACCACAATTTTTGCGTTTTTGCTGGATACCTATATTGCTCCGACAAATACTCAATCGATTATACATCGCTACGTAGGTATGTAGATTCTATACTGTACGCGCATCTTAGTCGAATGGCAGCATTTATTATTGAGAATTGACCTGCGTATACTGTATGAAAAGATTCAGATACACACACTACGCATGAATTTCACACATCTCACGTGTCGAATCTGTAAGCCAAGCCAGCGCCACCAAAACTGCACTATAGTAGTACATGTTTCTTTTTATGAATAAGGTAAAATGGTAAAATAAAAATGAAAACTCTTCGGTTTTCAAAATTTTGATTGGCATAAAGCTAACGGTACCCTCCGATAGAAGTAGGGGCGGGATTAGCCGGATGCTCATTATGCACTCATGCAGTGCGTTTGTTCAGCTCGTTCTCGTTTCTTTTCAGAAGCTGTTTTGAATAATAGTGCGGACTTATTCTTCGACTGCCCGTGCATCTACAGTCCAGCAAGCGGCTTTTGTCTGGAAGATGGCTGCTCCGAAATTACCTACGGACTATTAAAACGCGTTGCGGTTGCCGCCCATTGTGCGACTTGAGTGACTCATAGCTGCGCTCCCCTACGCCTGCTGTAGTGCCACAGTGGAAGCGAAACGGGGCTGGAAGTTCAGGCCCGTTTCGATACGCAGGCCCATTCAGGCCAGCACGCACGCACGCACGCACGCACGCACGCACGCACGCACGCACGCACGCACGCACGCACGCACGCACGCACGCACGCACGCACGCACGCACGAAGTTGGTGTGGCTGTAATGTAACAATACTGTTCATCGACACGTGCATATCGTCGCTACCCTACATGAAGACGAAGCACGGCAATTTAAATTCGAATTTTGCGGGAAACCACTCCGTGTCGAGGCCGGTCAGTGCGTATTCTCGTTCGTACCCTCTAATCATAAAGTTTCACTGCACCTATGGAGAGAGGGGATCGCAGCCTAGATTCCGTGCATTTCTCGCAGTTTGACGAGCGCGCCCACACGCCTCGTTCCGACAGCCCATTCATTCCCGTCTGTCTGTGGCAAGACTCGGCGCGCTCAGTCACTCTCTATCGATCGCTTTCCTTGGCACGCAGGCGCCGCGCAGCATGCTACTCTGCGCCCCAGCTGAAACCACTGAGGGAAACTGACTGAGATTGCTGTCGTGGCTTTCCAACTCACTTATTGTGCAGGTGACGGCTTGTGCACGCTTACCTTCAAATGAATAAATAGATATTGTTAAATGCATCTACGGTATTTTAGCAGTTTGTCGTGCTGATGTGTAGAGCTGTGACACATTCAGAGCGCGCATACAGACAGAGTCGAGCCACTCTAGCGAGGACAGTCAAAGGACATCGAGCGTCGTCACAAGCGTCTCTCATTTCGTCCGGTGCAAGCTAGTCGACGCCGCCGATTTTTTTTTTCGGTCCGACCTTATCGCCACCAACGCGGCACACCATGTTTGCGGGACGCGCACCATCCTGCCTCTTAACCCGTCATCCGTCACAAAAATTTAGAAATTTCAATTAAAAGTATGACTTTCGCGTTTGCACGTTTTTGAGAAATGCGTTAGCACACCGTTGGGCGTAATGGCTTCGGAATGGGCCTGCTGATTCAATCGCAAAGTTAGCTTAACGTCAAATCAGCACCGGGTTAAGTGAGTCAGAGACAAAACAGGTCACGCGCGCCCCTTAGCTGGCCGCTTGCGCGTTCAGTCGCCCGTAGGGACGCTACATACTCCAGCTCGAGTTGCTCAACGCTGGTTGCTTGTCAAACTTCAAAATGGCCACGAGAGGATTTTTGGCGATTTTCGCCGCAGCTTTGGCCGTTGGCGCCCTGGCAACGAACCGCTTTAGAGAGGACCACCCAGAGAGCAGGGAGCCTGGTGGGACGCCCATTTTGTAATGAATTTTCATAAAACGTAATTTTCATAAAACGTAATCATAAAAAGTAATTTTTTGGGAATTCACCGCGTGATTACGCACCGATCAAACGAGGTCCGTCTGGCGACGGGAGAGACCAAGGAGCACATGACCAAGATCTACCGGTTCTGGATGAAGTTCAAGGATCGACACGGTGGAATTTTGCCTTTTGTTTTATCTGCCATAATTTTTATTGTTTTCTTTGCAAAAAAATGCCAGGCAAGAACTACGACCGCGATGAGGACTGGACTCGGTTCTGGACGTTCTACGGCAACGTCAAGTACATTCTGGCGCACAACCGGAGGCACCGTAGCGGCCGAGTCGCCTTCAAGCTCTTTCCCAACCATCTTGCCGACTACGTGAGACTTTTTTGCACCGAAAGATGAAACGAATAAAAGAAAAGTTAAAAAAAATTCAGTCGGAGAGGGAGTACGAGACGCTCAACGGCTTCATGGGCGACCTGCTGTCGTCCAATGATGTCAGACGCGGCGACCCTCAAGTGGTGCCCAGCAACGCCCGCGTGCCCGACGCAGTGGACTGGCGCGAGCACGGTTACGTCACCGAAGTCAAGAATCAAGGACACTGCGGTGAAACTTCAGATCTTATCCCAGAAATTTGTGAAAAATGTTAAGAAAGTGAAAATTGCAGGCAGCTGCTGGTCGTTCAGCACGACCGGTTCTCTGGAGGGACAAATGTTCAAGAAGACGGGAAGACTTGTCTCACTGTCCGAACAGAATCTGGTCGACTGTTCGACCAGAGAAGGTACTATAAGTCGACTCAACGGAGCGAAGTTTGGCAAATACAATTGCCACATTTAAATTTCTCCAGGAAACCACGGCTGCAACGGCGGTTTGATGGACAACGCGTTCGAGTACGTCAAGGAGAACGGCGGACTCGACACCGAGGCGACTTATCCCTACCAAGCGCGGGTTCGGATAAAAACAAAACAAAATCAGGATTCAAAACACAAACAAGATTTCTAGCAAGGCCGATGCCGTTACGACGAGTCCCACAGCGCGGCGGAGGACATCGGCTGGGTAGACGTGGCCCGCGGCAACGAGACCGCCCTCAAGGCGGCCGTCGGCCTCAACGGGCCCGTGTCCGTCGCCATCGACGCATCGCATCGCTCCTTCCAGTTCTACGATGGAGGTTTCGACATTTCCGACAAAAAAACAGCGAGTCGAAAAAAATAAAAAAAATAGGCGTTTACTACGAGGACAACTGCAGTCCCACACGCCTCGACCACGGAGTGCTCGTCGTCGGCTACGGCACTACCGAAGACGGCCAGGACTATTGGATCGTCAAGAATAGGTCGGCGGCATTTTGGTGTTATTTTCTCTATACATGTCTGTTTTTAATTTAGCTGGGGGCCGACCTGGGGCGAAAACGGATACATTCGCATGGCGCGCAATCGGGACAACAACTGCGGCATCGCCGAAGCCGCTAGTTACCCACTCGTTTGAACTCTCGAAATTCTGTGCCATCGGCTTTCACTCTGTACGTGGTACTTTCGTTGTCTTTCGATATCGATCCGAGAAAACAATCGACCCGAATTGGCGCCTGACACGGAAAAGAAAGGGAGCAAGCGAGACAAGGAAAAGCGGCAGCTCTGGCTAAAAAGACAAAAAAAATTATCGCAAAGTGAGAGACCACGCACGCAACGACAGAAGGACGAGCGGCGGCTAATAACATGGAATGTTCGCCATTGTAATTTATAAAGGGAGGCGCTAGGCACAAACAATCGAACAGACAACGAGCCAAGGGAACAAACGAGCAAACAGCAGGCAGTATCCGACGGTCGCAGTGTACTGTGCATCGTGCGTTCGCTAGTCTATCGCGCTGTACAGGCATCTTCCTCTACTCGGTAATGACGCAAAGTGCTTGCGCAGCAATGGGATAAAGCCTAGGCGTGCCGCTTCTTGGAGAGATTGAGCGGCTCCACTTGCACGTCTGAGCCGAAGTCGACCGGACGGGGGCGTTTGGGACTGATCTGCATGGGCACCGACGCTGCAGCGTAGTGCTGGTGCAGCTGCCTGGCGCAGGCCTCGTGCCTGTTGGCCATGGCGGGCGGATAGGCCGCCAACTGCGAGGCGAGCAGCGGCGACGAGCTGCCGTAGGCGCCCAGGCCAGGCTTGAGCAGCGTGTCCACTCGACGCCACTGGTAGTGGCGCACCTCGTTGGCCGCGTCCAGCGCTGCGGACTGGTGCTGCAGTCCAGCGGGAGGACCGTTGAGTGTCTGGGGCGGCTTCTCCAAGAGGCTGGCGATGGCGTGGTGCCGTTGACGCACGGGCGGCGGCGCCGCAGCTGGCTGTTGGAACTGCTGCTGAGAGTGATGTTGTGCCTGCAGCAGTAGCCTCTCCGGAGAGGCGTGAAGCGGGGGAGCTTGCAGAGCCCTCTTCAGTGTCGGCATCGGCGCTGAAAATGTTCGGCAAATCCACAAATTCGTTGGCCGACCAGCTGAGCGAGGGATTACCAGCACTGAGTGCGGCCTTGAGCAGCGAGTTGGCGGGAGCAGCCTCGTCGCTTTCGTAACCGGAAGAGCTGGCCTTGCCACTCAGAGACTGCTTCAGAGTTGGATTAGAGTTGTAGGGATTTGGCTGATCCGCGACCGTGGAAAAGGCAATCACGCCTGAATGACCAGTGGTTCCTAGACACTGGGATCTGACAAGGCATCAGGGATAGTCTCCTCACCTCTATTGTTGTTGTTGGCCGGCTCAATCTTGACCGGCTGACTCGCAGGCGGTGTCAGCGCGTCCGCGATGGTGAGCTGCGACAACTTTTTCTGGTTGGGAGAGTGGGCCGGTGACGTTGAGATCACCAGGCCCTGGGGCGTCGGCGGACAGCTCGACGTCGCGTACTCTGAAAAAAAGGTGTCGCATGCTTTGGTCCGGAAAATTGAACAGATTTCCTAGGAAACCGACCGGTAGGGCTGTGATGGCTCGCCTTGTCACTGCCGGGATCACTGCTCGGCGTCCGACTGGCGCGGGACGAGTTGTCGCTGACGCTGTTCTGCTTCAAGCGCTGCAAAGGGGTTGGTTGCAGTCTCACGTGCACAAGTAACGTCAATTATCGGGTAAAAATGCCACTGTAATTGCACCAAGAATGTCCAACAAAAAGGAGCACCTGATTCGGATCCCTGTGCAGCGACGCGTTGTTGGCCGTCGTGGGCGTGCTGGTCACGTGCGGCACCTGGTCGAGGCCCTCCATTTTGAAGTTCAACAGCTTCTCCTGGTGCAGCGTGTTGAGCGTCTTCAGGTCGGGCAGCTTGCCCACCAGCTGATTGAACAGGCCCAACTCGGCGGGGTGGTGGATCAGCAGCACCTTCTGCAGCACGGTCTTGAGCCGCTCCTGCATGCGAGAGACCAGCTCGGCGTTGCGCAGTCCCGGCCGCTCTGAAATGCGAATTTTGCTCGCTCGCTGGTGATGCGCGCTGGCCGATGCGCGATAATTCATGCTCCAGCATGGTATTAGTCGGTTCCATCCATACCTGGTGAGAGCAGGACCACGGCGCAGTAGAGGGCCAAGTCAGTGTCGGAGAGGCGCAGCACGTTGAAGCGATCCATAAAGTCGAACATGGAGTCGACGAGAAAGCGTCCTTGCGAAGAGCCGGGAGCGCCTGGAGCGAAAAGTTGCTTATTTGCAGGTGCGTAGGCGAAGACACCCACATTCGTGCGTAGGTACCTACAGCCCCAGGCTTTTACTGTAGGTACAGCCACAAGCGCTAGCAAAGCAAATGGACAAATATACCGCGAATCCACCTCTAGCAACCCGCGTCAACAAACCCAACATGTCAAAGTACCTAGAAGTGTCCCACCCACATCTCCAATAGTACCACAGGACAAGGAGTGAGTTTTTTATGCTCTGCGCTATGGACTTGTACATGAAACCGTAGGAGATTTTTTTGCTTTTTTTAATTTTGAAATGGTTTTGAACATCAAATGTTCCATTTCTAGAGTCCTTACCGATTGAGAGCGGGCACATAGTGTGACGTCTGTAGATGGACCCGTCCAACAGCAGCATCGACTTCGTCTCGTTATCAAATAGGGCAGACAGACGCAGCACGAGCACCTGAAGCAGAAATTCAGTTCGAATTTCGAGAAAATTTTATTCATTTAGTGCGACTCACTTCAAACACGCCAGCTTTTAGCAGTGTGACTTGGTCCTCCTGACAGAGTGACGAGAAACCGGTAATCGATTTGGCAAAGTCGACGACGCCTCTGATCGTCGGCGCATATCTGAACGTTCCAGTTTTCACATTTAAAATTCCCATGTTCATCAAACCACACGTGTCAAACCAACTTTTCTCCAAGGCCATCGGAGGCGCTGCCGCCGTCTGCCTGTGGGTTGAGCGGACAGGCGATAGAGGAAGTGGGCATTTTGACGGCCAGCTCTGGTCGTCGACACTGGACGAGTACCTGAATCATGAGTGTGGTTGGGTTATTTCCAAAATTTTGCAAAATCGCGCTGTTGCACTCACGGGCAAGAGGGCGTCCCTGTTGAGGTCGCAGGTCTGCCTGTGCGCCGTGACGACCTGGGCGAGAATCGCCTCGTCCGTGGCCATCTCGATCAGGAGCGCGGTGTTTCGGCTCTGGTCGTTGGCCAGCTGCATCTCGCGGAAGATGCGCTGCTTCTCGAGCTTTGGAACTCGGCCGAATCGCACCGCTGAACAAGGCGAACGGCGGATTCACCACGACGACGACGACAACACGACGAGTGAACGTCGCCCGACTGGCGAAAGGGAGGGGAGAGGCGAGGAGGATGAACCCGCGACCAGGGGTTGGCGACCTACTTTGCTCTCGAGCGCGCGCCCGCGCGCACGCCCGCCCAGCGCTCCCACAACAAGCGCGCGCGGGCGCGAGCGACGACGCGTCTAACCTACTCTCGGTCAGCTGACGACGACCAATAACACATCGCGTCAACAACAACACCAGGACCGCCCGGCGGCAGTGAGTCAGGATCAAAATAGCCATGACAGGCGATCGGGAGGGATCACCACCGGCGGGAGAGGATCGGAAAAAACAAGATGACGACATGCTTACCGTCTCTGGACATGCCGACAGAGATGCACTTCTTGAGTCGGCAAAATTGGCACCGGTTGCGGCTGATGCGGAGGATGTCGCACTGCTGGTTCTTGGCGCAGGGTCGATACTGGATCTTCTGCTGGATGGAGCGCCGGAAGAAGCCCTGTAAAATGATTGATCGCGCTCCGTTAGAACCCAACGAACTCGTGCGGGCAGGCCGCGGGGTGGACGGCCGGTTGGCGAGCGAGCGCGTGCGCGAAATCGAGGGCCCGACCCGACGAGCCAGGCACGGCCAGCCAGGCCCGACCCACTTGCCTACATGCGCGCGCGTGCCGGAGCGCTCTCGGTGCCCCCCCCCCCCCGACCACCCGAACGCGCACCTTGCATCCCTCGCAGGCGTGGACGCCGTAGTGGAAGCCGCTCGCCTTGTCGCCGCACACCTGGCAGAGCACGGTCTGGCCGTCGAACACTGAAAGAGCCATTGTCGTCGTCGTCGTCTTCGGCGAACGCTCGTCGTGATGCAACAACATGTCGTTCGCGGGAGATGGACGGTCGTCGGAGCGAGGAATTTTGTTTTTGGGCGCGGCGCCGCGGCAAAACATGGGATGCGCAGCGTGCGCGCGCGACGGGCGGAGGACGGGCGCGGCCTTGGCGCCCGCGCGACGCGTCCGCCCCCATTCTGAGCAAAGAGAGCGAAGGGCCAACGACCTCTCGCGCGTTTTCACTCTTCTCGCCACCGGGCGCAATGGCGGCCCGGCCATCCTATCCTGTTTTCGTCCATCGCCGCCGCGTTGACTCACCCAGCGCGGCCGGCCGGCGGTGGTGGCAGCTAGCGTCGCCGCTGCCGCCAGCTTCTTCAGCTTCCAACAGCTCCAGAACTGCACTCATGTTGAGTTGCCAAGACAAGAGACCAGCGTGTGTGCGCACTCTACAACGCGCGACTAATAACTGTCTCTTCTGCACTCTGCAGGGTCGAGCGGCTCGGCCGAGCCCGCCTCAAACGGAGATGGGGTCTTGACCTGGGGAGGGGTGGTAAACACGGGCCTTGGCCTTGGCCCCCATTGACGGGTGGGAGCGGTGGAGTGGACGGCCGCCGTCGACGCCGCTAAGTAGGTTTCTGCTGTCAGGTCACAAGGTCAGTGCCCGTCCCTTCCCTTCCAGTGCGTTTGTGGTCGGCTGCTCAGAGACAGGAAAAGGGGTCAGAGCAGCGAGCCGCTCCTCTCTCTCTCTCCCTCTCCCTCTCCCTCTCCCATCCGGCGCCGCCGCCCCGCTGCGCGGACAGATAATGACGCGCCCCAAGGGCGTCATAAATAGGGATCCGACAGAAAGGGATTGGGGGTGGGGGTGGGGGTGGGGGTCAACGCGGCGTTGAGAGGTCACTTGGAGCCCTTTATCCACACGCGCGACATACGCGGGTCAAGCAAGCCAGTGAATGGTTTATGTGTGTTTCTTGCAAGCGCAAGCGCGGGTGGGGGTCATGTAGAGCGCTCGTCAAAACACCTAGCGACCATCGGATTGGCGAGCACAATAGACCTGGGACAGGGAGAGGAGAGAGTCTTTTGTAAGGCGCCACAGGAAGGGGTACTGGCGTCGGTCGCTCTGGACGAGTGTGCAGCGCTTGAGGCCTAGTGTTTGGGTGCATGTTTCCGCGTATGGCAGCGGTTGACATGCCCGCCCACTCACTGCTCACAAAGTGTATCCTTTGCTTTTGCAGCAGCGTGCTTACTCTTCGCCACTTAGCTATGACGATTCAGTTGTACAAGTTTCACTACACATTATAGGTAGTAGTTTCAGAGACAGCACAACGATACAACGGCCCTTTATTGATGCATGGGACAATTGTGCCTTCCATCTTTCGGTATGTGGCGCAGATGATTGATACCCTTGCAAGGTTAGCACGAATTTGACAACTATAACGACTTGTGTTTTCCAAAAATCAGAAACATTGATTTAATTAAATCCTCACTTATCTTTCCTTGAGCAGAAAGTGTCACACTTACATACGCTAGTTCTACAGTATGTTCTAAAACTAAAATTTGGCAGAGGTGAAAGAAGCGTTTGTGTGCAATGTGGTGGTGGGGGCACTCTAAGACCAAATCCGCGCATTGGCGTCCCAGCTCGTGGACAATACACATCATAGCATTTTGATCGATTGACTGACCAGTGACCACGCCTGACCAGTGTACACCATACACGTAACTGAGTTTTTGAAGTTGGGGGGAGGGTCGAAGAGAATTCTGTGGGGGGGGGGGGGTGTGGGTGGGGGTAAGCAGATGTGAAGGGGGAGGGGCGTGTCAGAGGGTTAAAAAGTGTACCAAAGTAGTGTCAAAAGAAGCACTTTTTGGTCAAAAATTGGTTAAAAGAGGCTATAAATAGCGTTATTTAGCTGTTTTAGGGTAAAAAACACTGAAAAAGATGAAAAATACACTACTTTTTATAGTTGTAGACAAGTTGGAAAACTTCAGAAAAATTCTGGGGGGGGGAGGGTTGGGTGGGGGCTGGGGAGGGGTGAAATTCCGAGTGGGTGGGTGGTAACACCCCCCAACCCCCACCCCAGTTACATGTATGGTGTAGACTAATCTTGTGTGTAGCATCCGAACGAACTAATCTGTCAGTGGAGACGCGGATTGGGTATTACAAGTTCTTTTCTTGCAGTGTCCGCCCACTGCCCGTTCACGCTAGGTTAGCCAATTGCCAATCTTTGCTTGATATTGTTCTCGCTCCAGTTTTTTTCGTCAATTCCCGCCACGTCCGTCTCTCGCTCGGCTGCCCGTCTGTCGGTTGCTGCGCGTCGACGACACGTTCCGCTCGTCGTCTGTCAGCGGTCGCCTGTGTCCGTTGTCGTCCTTGGGCGTCGTCGCCGCGCGACGGCCATCATTTTGCGGCCTTCCTATTGACTTCCTTGGGTAATTCCCCCTCTCCGCTTGACTGACTCACTGACTCCAACAAAAGGGTCGGCGGCTCTGCGGGCGCGCCAGCCATTTCGCTTCTTCTTCTTCTCTTCGCCTCAAGGCCAGCACTCTCTCGCTCTCTCTTCCCTCGCTGCAGGCGCTCTCCGTTCAAAAACTGGGCCCGCCCACGCGGGTCGACGACCCCTTCCACACTCGCGCGCGCGCACACCCAATCCTCTTCGACAAAACCCTACCGCGCCACGGCCAACTCGATTCAGCCACACTCCTCCCCGCCCACACCCCCCTCTTGGAGCTGCAGCCTTGAAGACGACGCACGCATTGTCGTCGCGGGTCCCACTGACCAGCTGGCCTTGAGACGGCTGGCGGTCGCGCGAGCAAAAACCAGTCTGGCCCGATTGCGGCTGCCTGCCACCCCCCCCCCCCCCCTTCCCCCCATTCTCCCGTTCCACCCCCTCGAGGCCCCCCCAAGGTCGTCCGTCTCGTCGCGCTGGCAGCAGAAGCGGGCGAGCAACAAGCGCCTCCAGGCATTCATTGTGGGGCCACAGGAGTGGCGCTGCCATAAAATTGGAAAAGAGAGTAGTAGCGAGCGACATGACAATGGCTCACGTGTCGCCACGCGCTACCGACTTCGCTGCGCTGCAACTCGCTGCAGATAGGAAACACAATGACTGACTGACAGGGATTGCGCGAATTCGACAAGAGTCATTGAATGGGCCATGCAACACGCTTGAACAGGACAAGAGTGCAACACATCTGCAGCGCCACCGAGTGAGATGAACCAGTGCAATCAAAGGGAATAAATAGACAAGACCATGCAATTGCGGTTCCACTGAATATTTGGGGGTTGCGGTACGCGCGCTGCTCAAGCTTTGCAGGGAGGGCGACGCAGAGTTCGATCCTTCCATTGACTTCATTCAGCGAGCGTACCACCCGACCAACCAACGCCCACCTGGCTTGTGCTGTCCTGGCGACTTGTTCATCGTGGCGGAGTTTCCATTGTGCATCACGCTGCTATCGGCAGCAGAGGTGGCCGCGACTTCGATGGATGCGGTCGTCGTCGCGTGTTGTCCCAAGGCGCCGCAGAGCGTCTGCGTCAGACTGCAGGGCAGCTGCTGTTGCTGCTGCTGCTGATGCAGGAGTTGGCCCAGCGTCAGAGAGGAAGCTGCAGCAGCGGCTTGCGTCATGACGCCGGCTGGAGAGCCGAACATGAGGCTGACCGCCGTCGTCGTCGTCGGCATACGGTAGAGGTTGAAGCTCGCCGCCCCCTGGGGCGTCGTCGCCAGTGGAATGTCTGGTTGAGTCGCGGACCCGTTCATGGCCGTCGAGGTAAAGCTGTTGCGCCGTCGCCGTGTCGTCCTCGTTCGAGCCGCCGCCGTTCCGACTGGCTGGCAGAGACGACTGCTCGTCGTCGCGCCACGCCGCACGCACACGACGCCAGCGCGCGCGGAGAGGGGTGGTGGGGGGGGGGGGAGGGGTACGGGGGTCTGGCTGCTCAGCAGCAGCGCACGCGCCACCCCCACCCCCCCCCCCCCCGCCCTCGAGCGGGCGAAGCGGACACGTGACGGCGGCCGAGTGAAAGTGGGGTTGGCGGCCGGTCGTCGCGCAACTCAAGGCCGACGGCGGCGCCGACAATACACCACCAACACAGCCTGTGCCGCCACAATGACGGGGCGGGACAAGACAGGTATTGCGCGGGAAATGAGGGAGGCGCACCAACCACACGGGCTGAAAGGAGGACGAGGAGGGCAGCAGCGATACGGCGCCGACGACGAGGCACGTACAACAACAAGCGAAGAGTGACTGCCAATGAACAAGACAGTGACAGGAACCGCGGCGGCATGGACAAACGGATGCGGGCGTTGCGAGACGACTAATTTGGGATCCGTTTTCGTTTTCTCCGGAGCAAAAAGTTGGGGGGGGGAGAAAAACCTTTTGACCGAAATATGGTCTACATTTTGGTAAAAAAAACAGGGACAAAATAGTGACACTTATGTAGCTGTTTTATGGTCATAATACTAAAAAGGACCAAAAAAGCACCAAAATTTACTCGCTTTATCGTTTCCGACAGGTTGAAAGTTATAAAAATGCTTGGGCAGGTTGGGTGGGGTTGAGAAAATTCTGGGGACCCCCCCCCCCCCCAACCCGAGCCGGATACAGGTATGAGCGGCCAGTGCAAAAAGTGCGTCGCAGCGCAGACCAAGCAATAGCATTTCCGATAGAAATTCCCTACAATCGCTATAGAAATTCCCCCAAAATACGCAGTCTCTTTGCAGGATACAGTGAGACGCTCGCAACTTCTCTTGCAGAACATCCACTTACTGTCCCAGTCTCACCACCAAAAATCTATGTTTGCGTTCGTTGCTCCTCGTCGTACAGGTACTATTCCCAAGTCTTGTGCTGCAAAACCAACCGTCCAGTACCAGAAAAGGTCATGTGGTGTAGTGGAGTGTGGTGTAGTGGTTTGCACGCAGGGCCGGAATTCCTGAGACCTGGGTTCAACAAATCCCAGCATCGCAATCGCCTTTTTTCTCCACAACTCTTTAATGGAGCATTCCTACCTGCTATCGACCCGTCGGCACGCCTGGAACCTCATCTTATCGATCGCTCCGTTTGAGTAATTAACGCTCAGTTAATTTCTTAATTGACGCATGAAGCGCTAGTCCTACCGTATGCACTTGCGTATGTAGTGCACCTATCCTCTATGAACCCAAAGCCTCTTAGGGAGGGGGGGGGGCGTCACGAGGTGGTCTCGGCTCATAGCTTTGTCGACTCTTGGAGTGCCGGAGTCAACCTTAGTACACCCCCATCCACCCCAACCTCATTAGACGCGCAACATTGCACTGTAGTTGCTGAAGTTGACCTCAACGCATGCGCGCCAATTACGTACCATTTTTTTTTGTGGAAAATACGACCTCAATGGGCTCGGCACTTGTGAAATCCGGCCAAGAGGAAATGCGTTCAGTAAGCTTCGTGAAGATCGTAGAGAGCGCCGAACCGCGTCAGAGACAGGTTTCGAGGACTCGTCCTTTCAGCAGTGTACAAGGCGCAAGTTACGAGCGCATGTGTGTTCAGGTGCAGTATTACCGCTCTTCTAACGTGACTGTGAAGTCACTGCTCCCAATCCCAACCAACAAATCCATTGAGAACAAGGCGAGCTTTACCAAGAGAGATGCGAAAATCGTCGCCGAGACATGGTGCGTTATCGCACCACATGGCAGATGGCATGGCAGCGAGTGCGACGTAGCCATAAATGGCATACAGTAAATCCCAAATATATCGCAAATCCCCAACAGTGCCCCTTCTCCAATAGTGGACCCCCTCCAATACTGCTACCTCTCCAATAGTTGACGCCCCAATAGTACAGAGTTTGAAATATTAGTGGATACCAGGGATACCCTGGTGGATACCTTCCAGTAGTGCCCCCTCTCCAATAGTGGACTGACAACCGACACGGTTAGAAAAAGATTTTTGAACTTACGGTGCCCCCCCGGGCGGGCACTATTTGAGGATTGGCGAAACCAAAACATTGCATTTCTGTCAGGCGCTCGCTGCAGCACGCGGCCAAGGCTCGAGACGTCTTCTATCACGTCCACGAGAAGGCATTCCGCAACATCGTCGTCTACGTCAACGACAACAGCGCCATCGCCGCCGCCGCCGAGGACAGCGACGTCGTCCGTCTCGACAAGATGCGCGCCATCTCCGGACAGCTCGTCCGCTTCTTCGACAGGCAAATCGAGACGCACAAACTCAGTGGGTGGTGATGGATGTCCAACATTGACGGCGACGCGAAGAAAATTGATGCCAACAATAGTTGAAAAAAGCATTCTAAATTTCTCGAAGATCGCGACCTGATGCGGGACGACACGCGACGTTTGGGCGGTTTCCACGCGCTCCAAGCAGTGCGAAGCGGCTTTCGGCTGCAGCTGCTGGAGGTGTGGGTCGCCGCCTTTCTGGACGAAATCCGACTGGAGTTCTGCAAGCACCAGACCAAGGAGACCGCCCAAATCTGGAAGGCCTGGGAAAACTTTTCGCAATTTCTCGCGGCAGAACTGGAGCGTGGCTTCGAAGAGGCGCTGAACCAGACCGAGCAGCAGCACAGTGCCGACGACTGACAGCGAGTTCGGTTAGCATGCCAGGCTTGTACACAGGGACAGCTATACCCCAGGGGACAGCCACTTTGAATCTTAGGTTTAGGCTTTGGCTTAGGCTTGTTTAGGCTTCGGCTTATGTTTAGGCTTGTCCCCTTTCGGGGCCGCCTTCCGTGACGACTGTTTTTTTTCGAACATTCGAAACAACACGTACAGTATACTCGACGTACATCAACGCGTGTTTTGCGCTGTAACTACATCGGTATTTGGTGAATCGCTTTTGAGGAAGCAAGGAGGGAGGCGTTGGGATGGGGAGGAGAGTGAACAACAATAAAACGACAACAAACGATTATCGCGAGTTTGATCATTGCAGCAGCGTTTTTCCGCTGTATGTACAGCGCTCGAACGCATCTTTCTCGCATCTAGCGGCTCTCGAGGGCGTTCTAGGCGAGGCGAATTTTACCATCATCTTCATCGCGAGACCGGCAGGAGGAGGAGGAGGAGAACGGAATTCGGTTGTCGGTTGTCGTCGGGTCACTTGCCGTCGTGCTGCTGCGGTTGCTGCTGAGGAGGGAAGCCGCCGACGACGGCCGCGTTGAGCTTCGCCGCCATGAGCGTCGCGGCGGCAGCGGCGGAGTTGGCCGCCTCTTGGTGGCCGTAGGCGGCCGCCGAGGCCGAGCCGGGCGGGCCGCCGCCGTAGACGCGGTCCAGGTACTTGAGACACTCGTTTAGGTAGGCGCTGACGGTCGTGATGGCGGACGAGAGGGCGGGCGAGCCGAAGCCGTGCGTGCAGAGGGAGAACTGCGTCAGGTGGTGCTGGATCGCCGGCTCCAGCACGAGCGCGGGACGGGAGCCGCATAGCGGCGAGCGGTCCTTCACCAAGAAGGTGGACAGCTCCTCGAGAATCGCTCTGAGTTGTTCCAATCGGTAATACTATGTACTAGCTGTAATTAATGAACGTAACGGCTCACTTGGTGTTCTTGAGCATCTGCCGTCGGCGCTGCACCTCGGCCACCTCGCCGGTGCAGTGCGTCCGCGTGATGTACTCGGCGATGGGCTTGGAGGGGAACTCGGTCTCGCAGACCACACCGAAATCCCTCGCTAGGTGGATAGCCTCGCCTGCAACATACTTTCTCCTCTCCGCGCGTGTCGGTGCGACCATTGACCGCGCCGCGCACCTTCGACCAACGAAGTCAGCAGCGTGACCTGAGCGGCCTTTCTCCTACCCGCGGGCAAGTTCATGCCCTGCTTCTCTAGCTCCTCTCTCAATTTCTTACCTCCGTACTTTGACTTTGCTCTGAAAACGCACTGTGTGTGTGCGTGTGTGTGTGTGCGTGTGCGTGTGCGTGTGTGCGTGTGTGTGTGTGCGTGTGCGTCTGTGTGTGTGCGTGTGTGCGTGTGTGTGTGTGCGTGTGTGTGTGTGCGTGTGTGTGTGGGCGTGTGTGTGTGTGCGTGTGTGTGTGTGTGTATGCGTGTGTGCGAGTGCGTGCGTGCAGCGCCCACCTCCTGAGAATGCCGCCCAGCAGGGAGGCGTTGAGACACTCGGGCGTGCTCAGTCTCCTCTGGATCTCCGCGATCGTCACCTTGTACTTGCTCGTCTGACTCAGCAAAGACAGGCGGCCCGGCACAGAGCAGAAGATGTCGGCAGGATTGCCGCCGATCGCGTGGCCCAGCGGGCCCAGGTTCGGGTCCATCTCCAGCTTGGGCCTGATCCCCGCGGCGGAAGCTGAAGGGTCGACACGATTTACAGCTTCATGGACAGACTGGGGCGGGCGGAATTTTTGGGACGGTGTGGTCCGAAGGCACACATGTATTCGCGTGGTTTGGCGCACGCGCGCGCGCTCTGACCGTTGCCGTCAGAGTCCTCGTCATCCTCCTCGATGTCGCTGCTGCTGCCCGCGACCGACGCTGCATAGGAGCTGGGGCTGGGCTGCGTCCCGCAGTCGTTCTCGGCGGACAGCAGCTTCGGTCGCTTCCAGGCCTCGACGAGGCTCAGGTCGATGGGGATGGCCAGCGAGGATTTCTCCTTGTTCTCGTCGACCACGCCAAACGTCGTCTCCGTCTCGAGCTTGACGACGCCGGCGTCGACGACGGCCGCCGTCCTCTTGACGGGCTGCGAGGGCTTGCGTCGGCTGGCCATGCGAGCCGGCGCGGCGGCTTTCTCGGTTTTCGACTCTCTCTCTTCCGTCGACACGGGAAATACGGGCCGTCACCGGCGGGCACGCTGGCACACAGCAGCGCGAGAGAGCGAGACAGCGCGCGCTGCGCTCGGAGACACCACCACTGCGGGGAGACGACGCTCGAGCCTTTTGCAAACTGGCTGCTCTCACACTCTCCCTCTCTCTCTTCCGCGCGCGCGCCCTACGGCGATAGCGGCAGTGGCGGGGCGACGCTCTCTGGCGTTGCAGTTGGGCCGAGCGGCGGCGACGACGCCCTCTCGGAGCAGCAAGCGGCGGACGGCGGCGCCGACCCCGCCGCCGCGGCGCGATTGCCCCCGGGGTAATGTTTGCAGTGCCGCGCGTCGTCGATTCCGCCGCCGCCGCAGCGCTATCTCGCGGCCAGCCAGCGCGCGCCGCGCCCGCTACAGGCGGCAACGAACGCAGCGATGATGCCGTGGGCGGGGGAATGGCCCCGACGACTTTCACTTAAGGCCCAATAAAGCGGAAGCAACGCTGGCGCTTGCAGTCCCAGTCCACCTTGCTTAGCGGCTCAAGCACGACTGCCAGCGAAGTCGAGACGGACACGACTCATTTAGTAATGCTGCTAATTACAGTGGTTCACGCGGCTAATTGCGCTGGGCTGCTCGCAGACTTTTCCGCAGATTGTTTACAAAAAGAAAAAAAAACGAATTACCTCGCTTGATGACAGACGTCTGCTCGGCGCCCACATCGTCGGGATGATAAAGCTGAAAAAGAACCCTGTTGTGGATACTGTAATGGTTTGTTATTCGATACGGTACGGTATTTGTACTCTGCGCATGTTCGCAGGATACGGGATGGCCGTGTGTTGGACGAGCAAATGAATGATTCACACTTAGCGCCGCTGAGTACAGTCGGGCCATTCGCAACCATTTTTTTGCCGACAAAACGACAACATTTGTGAGATGTCCGAAATAATTTCGATTTTGTAGGAACTGCAGAAACGGCTGAGTGCACATTGTCTTTTAAGAAGCGCATTTTAGTTGTGAAATTGTTTTCCAAAATCGAAAATCTCGCGGAAACAGAGTGTCGAACACTTGTGACTTGGTCGATTTCGATGAAACCGGAGGAAGTCTAAGTTAGACTGTGTTCTACAGATGATGCAAAGTTTGAAGCAAATCGGTTTGAGAACGCGTCTAGCCGAGGATGCGCCACCCTGTAGATCACACCTTGGGTCGCCCACCCTGGGTACATAGGTACCTACCTATCCCCGTGCTTACAGATACAATACACCATTTTTAGGTCGCACGCAGCTCAGACTATTTGCAGAGAAAAATCCTAAGCGCTCAACGTAGTGCCATACGCTTACCGTGTAAATCTTCCAATAGTGCCCCCAGGGAGCGAGAAGTACCATACAATTCGCGTCATATAGGTACTCAAATAAAGGTGTAGTTACGAAGATGTGGCGTGTACACAATTACACAGCTTTGAATAACATTTCAGTTACTTTGAACTATTTACCACCTAAGAAATGATATACGCCTCCAATAGAGCTCCAGAGCACTATTGGAGGATTTGCGGTATGTAGATTATGCGCAGCTAGACAGCGGCTCACCAGTGCCTGGTCGGCCATGGGGTCCTCGATGTGCTGCTGCTGGTCGTGTTGCATGGCCAGCAGCTGCTGATGGTGGTGCGGCTGCTGCTGGGCGAGCTGCAGCAGCGCCTCATGCTGGTGGATGCTCCGGTAGCCGGGCAGAGGGTAGCCACCGCCCGGACCGGCCGCCATGCGCGCCTGCAGGTCCGCTGCGGCAGTGTCATGTCGAGGAAATCCGCCGTACTGTTGGAACTGCAAAGAACGTGCAGAGATAATGGTGCATGGGCTAGCAGATGCACAACCCCCCCTCAGATGCATCCATTACTCAGGCGCGTCATTGAAGGGGGTGGGGAGTTACTTGTGTGTTGCCGACTCATGTCAAGCCAACTAGTCCTCTCGGACTAAATCAGTGTTTGAACCATTAGTCCCAAGCTGAATCGTAGCGTAGTGTCTTGAGTTGAGTGGTGCATGTCCAAACCAACATGAGATCTTTGTAGGACTAAGAATGCAATAAAGGTTTCAATTTGTCAGCCAGATTGGCCACTGCGGTAAATGGGCCAGTTTAGCGAAGCCAATAAGAGAATCACACAATTCTCCACAAAGCCAACACGCTTGACGTCATGTTGGCTGTTATCGTGTGCACTGCACAGTGCACATTTAGTTAGTAGCCACCAGTCTAGTATTTTCACTTTCCAAAGCATTTTCAATGTTTCGACTATTCTAACATTTTTTTCGAGTCCGAGGAACCAAAATATTGATTGAAGAGTTGTGGAAAAAAGGCGATTGCAGTGCTGGGATTCGAACCCAGGTCTCAGGGATTCCGGTCCTGGGTGCGAACCTCTACACCACACTCGCACGCCTCATATTCCACAAATCACGCATGATAAGCCATTGATTGGCTGCACCGCACATAACGACAACACGACAACATCTAGTGTTTAACGCACATACACACACACGCACACACACCTGCTGTTGTTGGGCGAGTGCCGCCGAGTAGTCGACGAAGTCGGCGGACGGCCCTCCCGGCGTATAGACGGAATTGGCGGCTGCGAAGGGGTAGTGGTGCTGGTTGCTGGCGAAGCCTCCAGACTGGTCTCTCCGCTCCTGCTGAACGGTTCAACAGTCTTCTTCGGTCCGCGTCGGAAGGCAGACAGGCCAGCCAGCACTCTCTCGTCAGTCAACCATCAGACGACTGTCAGCAGCAGCAGAAGCGGGCGAGGCAAGATGTGAAGAAGGGGAGAGAGGGCGGGGCTGGCAGCAGCACAGAAGGAGTGGAGCACAAACTCGACGCTACAGCAGAGACTCACGTCGTCCATTGCAATTCGACTGCGAGTCGGGGGCGCTGCGAAGTCGGCGCCGCGCGCGGCGTCGGGCCCTAAGGTCAAAGATGGCTTCCAGCGATCGCTGCACTTCCCCACCGACAGCGTGCGTGCGTGCGTCGCGGCGCACACGCGCAACTCGTCGTCGTCGTCGACAGCAGCGGGCCCACCGGCGTAGCCCTGGGCCGTTTCGGAGGAGAGGGTAACAGGGAGGGAAGGCAAGGAAGGGGCCGCCGAATTTCGTACACAGTCAGCCAGAATCAGTCAGTCAGTCGCCGACTCCCTCCGCCAGTTGACTGCAGACAATGCGCGCGCGCGCCGGGCCGGTGTAACGGCCGGCCGGCCAGCCGCCGACAAGGCGACCTCTTGGGCCGACGACGACGACGAACGCCGTCGACGACGACGCGCGCGTCTGCCGACAGACGGACCGAAACGCCGCCGCCGCCGCCGCGCCAACGAGTTCCGCCGCGCGCGCGCGCGCGCGCAGCTGCAGTCCAAAACACAACCCAAATTCAACGCAGTGTACGCGGCGGCCGTGCGTGTGCGCGCACTACGCCCTCAGATCTGGTGGCCGCGCCGCCGAGCGCCCCTGACGTCGACTTTGGAGAACGAGGGGGCAGAGAGGCCTTTGTTTCGTCAGCGAGAGAAGACGGTCGTTGTCGGAGGACACTCACTCACCTCGAGGTCCGGCGGCGAGAAGGGAGACGCGACCACCGAGGAGGCAGCGGAGGTTGACGAGGAGCCGCCGCCGCCTCCCTCGGCCGCGCCGTGCCCGGCCGATCCGCCACTCTTCACGGAGCAGGACTCCTTGAACTTGTCGTCGACGGGGGCCGGGGTCGGCGTCTGGTGACCCTGCTGCTGCTGCAGCTGCTGTTGCTGATGGTGCACGGCGAGCTGCTGCCCCTGCTGGATGGCCGCCATGAGGGCGGGGTTGTTCCAGAACATGTCCATTTTCTGGCTGGGCAGCGGCGACAGCGCCTAGGCTCCACAGCAGGCGCCTCGAGTTCGACCGTCTCTGGGTTCGACGCGTTTCGGAACCGGCGGGGTGGCTTCTGGCTGTGGGACGCGTCGGAGGCGTGCGCGTGCTCGTAGTGAAAGGGCGCGCCTAGGGGTGGATGACACTCGGCGGCGAGCGCGCGGCGGGCTCCGCTGGCGGGCGGACGGGGCCAGGCGCGGCCACTGTGCTGCAAGGTCAGGGCCGCGCGCTCAACGCTCTCAAACACGACGACGACGAGCGCACGCACGAGGGCCGCCCGGAGAGAGTAAGTGGTCGTGCGCGCGCGCAGTTCGGACCGGACCAGAGTTCGACAGACGCCCCTACGGGAGCGAACCCCGCAAGCGATTAACCGGCGGGAGTCTGAAGATTAAAAAATGGTAGCAGCCCATTCATTAGACGGTGAGACGGATGGGAAGACGGAGCGCAGGCATTGTGACGGAACTCCTAACCGGTCAGCGGGAGGGGGGGGGGGGTTGCCGAGTGAAAGATAACCATCTCTGGGTCCCCAGCAACTTTCTCTAGTCACCTCCACCCCTCCCGTCCTCATGAAGACGCGCACAGCCGAGTGGAGTGGCCACGAGTCAGTAGTAACCGGCCCAGCCCCACGCCGCCGACGGTCCGGCCAGTAAATGGACCGATCATAAATGGAACGACGCCTCAATACCGGCCGATATGAGTCAATTGTCGTCGCCACGACGATTTGTCTTCAAAAGCGCTCGCCGACGCGCGTGCGCGCACGCACGCATGGACGGACCGACGGACGCACGGACGAACTGGCGCGTGCGTGACCACAAGTTGCTGTTCGTCCACACACCGCGCACTGCGAAATAAGCGTACAGTACTACTCGGTGGCGTTGGTGCACACACACCTGCTGCTGTTGAAGCTGCCAGCCGCCCTGCTGCTGCTGCTGCTGAGTGCGCCTGTTGCTGCCGCCGGCCGAAGAGGCGGCCGCAGCCGCCGCCGCGAGCGTTTGAAATCCCCCACCGGCGCTCATGCTCTCGTCCTTAAGCCCCCGAGAACTGACCACCTCAGGTATCGCTTTGAGCGAGACTGTAGGGCAACGTGGCAGCTGCCGCCGCTCGCGCCTCTACCATAAGCCTGCCGCTCCGGTCGCGTCGCAGCAAACCACGCCCCATTCCATTCCGGGCTGCCCCGCACTCCCAAGCGGCCCGCGGCTTTCTTCAGCTGCCCCGCCAGCCGGCTTAATTGGCCCTCTCCGTCCGCCGGGGGCGCTTAACGAAATTAATCAAAAGGGGATCGGCGCTAATGGAGCGCTCAACTGCGCCCTTCCAGTCTCTCTTAACCCGCCCACCACCGACAGGACAACCTGCTCGCGAGCGTGCGAATTCCCAGATCAATCGGAGAAACTCCCAAACGCCTTGGCTCGCGGAGGCTTACGGTTTTAGCGTTGTTCCCCGTCCAAATTCCCTGCGCGCGAAGCTCACGGCTAACATCGGTTAGCCCGTCAGGGGGAGTTAAGACGCTCGGCCACGTCAGACGCAATATCGAGATTTTTGTTTGCCGACAGCGCCACTACCGCTCTTAAATTAAGGAGGATTGACGCGTCGTCGAGCGCTGTCGCCGAGTCGACGCCACTTGTTCGTCGGCGGACCATATGAATTTATGAGGAAGGGCGCTCGAAAAGTGAACAGACGGACAGCCGAATCAGGAACTACACGTAGTACAGTAAGAGGTTAGGCTCAGTTAATCATGCGCTTTTCGCTAACTAACAGAAGTTCCGTACAATTATGGTACACGCAAGGGTAGTGGCACCGTAATTATTGTATAGCGTAGTAAAGGCGCTCATTATACCACTCGAAACACAAATACAATGGCACACGGAATCGGCGCTCGCCAGAGGCAGAATGCAAAGTGGCCTGCATTGTCCACCAGAGAGGAGGGTGGAGGATAAAAGTTCGACAGACACCCCTCCCATTCCGACCCTAGTCGGTGGGATCCGCCAGATAACATCGCTTGCTACCGAAAGGTTGTGACAGAACAGGTAGTGCAGGTTCCTCGCTGCAATAACTGGTTGGGGTGGGCGTGGCACGTCGCATGTGCTCATCTGAATGGATCGACGACGCGCCATGCGTCAAAAACCATCGTAGAATACAAGTTGATCGCATCACAATGTCATTCAAAGACGACGTACGGTAGACGTACTTGTTCATCAATACAGTGCACGCCGTCCGCGTTTGCAAACTGGTAGCCGGTGACAGTGGCTCATAGGGAAGGGCGGGGGGGGGCTAATACACCGAAAGGCCTCAATGAGAGGGGCTAAATAGAGGGTTTGCGGCAGATTAGTACTTACTGTGTGTAAAGGGGGTAAACTGCTGACTGATGCCATGCCTTGCGACTCTATCTGATGTCCGACTCTATCCGACTGATGTCTACTATCCGTGATTGTTTACGTTCTATATGAACAACTTGCGAGCAATAAAAAACTGCTCAAAACAGCAGTACCGTTCGCATATGTATAGCACGACAGCACTCATGCGTAAATATTGCCGACATGAATCAGCTAATAGAAACCTCCAAAAATAGACCACTCTCAAAAGCACGTGAGAGCTATATTACGAAGCTGCCCACTAGCAGGTTAATTGGAGAGCTCATAGCTGCACTCAGGATGTTGTTCCGCTTTGGCGCATGAGCTGCCGGTTTGAATGAAATAAATGTCTAGGTACTTATGTTTCCGTCCATTTTATACCTTGGTGTAACACTCTCTGACTTGTACGACAGCCCATTGCGAAAAATATATTAATCGGTTAATTTGAATGAATATCGTAGCGCTTTTTACAGCAAAGCTATACGGATACGGTACTTTTATGTGGCCTAATCTGGATATGATAAGCGCCCCCTCCCTGGCTCTTGCCTTTTCGGATGGGAGAGTGGGGGGCCAACACTTTTATTTAGTCTTCAAGACCATTTTTCATTCCGACGAGTGAGTGAGCCGCTAATGGTAAGGGTCCGAACCCCATGGGGGTGCTTTTGGGTGCGCGCGCACAATTTTGAATGGTCTGTGTGATGCCAACGGGGTGCTTTTAATGTGCGTGCCAACGCACCTAAAAGCATGAGATGAGATGATGCCAACGGGCGACGTGCAGTGTACGTGCATAGGTACATGTGTGTGTACGTTGTTTATGCATGCATTTCTGGCATAAAAAACAACGGTACTACTGTCTAGAGCGATTATTGTTTTCGAAGTTCTCTTCGAAAAGAATTACGTGAATTGTGCGATTTGCATTTACCGGTAGTTGAGTTGACCTCAATGCAAATTGAAAATAGGTGCACTCACTCGTATCGCGAATCGCGATACGGTAGGTGAATGCGCACGTACGGCCCGCTCCCATTTTCAGTGCGCCTCGTCACGCATCTCTGCATTTTTAATCACTTCATCATCCTGAGGCATTCGTTAGCGGTAATCGACGCTGAATTGGGTAGCAGCCTCCCTAATGGATCGCTTAGATTAGTGAGTGGGTGTCCTTGCGACGTGCCATTCACTCGTCTTACTTCTCTCTCTGATCCGGCGTCGTCAGCGATTTTGTCGCATATATTTCCAGAAATCTCTTCATTTGTGGGGTTTGACGCGCCCCCGCAGCCGTTAATCCGCCGCGCAGGGCACACCCCCCCCCCCCCCCCGCGTCAGCGTTCGTCACCACCCCCACCCACCGCCGGTACTATAATGAGCATTTGCTAATAATCTGGATTGAGTTTCAAAATTGTTCTATTGCGGAAGTGTCCGGTTGCTGCTGGCTCTCGTCTCGATGTTCGTCGTGTTTAATTCATCGAGTTTTCATGCCAATCGACAAGCGTTTTTCATCGAGCTGTATCATTTTCTCAGCTTCATTTCCTAGGCATGAATAAACCAGGTCTGAACTTGGCGTTTGTCCTACCAACGTTGCAATGAGTTGCTTGCAATGTGCCGTACATTTGAATTTGAAAAGCACAGGGTGAAGCCACGCATTGGTTCGCGCATATAACTCCCGCGAAGGGCAACCTGGACTCTTAAAGTTTGCAGACAGTGTACCTACGAGTAACCGACTTGTTTTGTTGTGTTTTTTTCAAAATGTTAACAACTTTTGCGAAACTAAATCACTAGTTACGGATGGACTTCGACCAAAAACTTTGAAAGTGCATCGTATCGGTCGGGATTTCGCGGAAGCTATGGGCAAATCAGACCCCGGACTGTGTGACGTAACCCAAGTCTCGCTTTCGCGATTGCATCTGCTCTCAGCACAGTTTCATCCAAGCAACCGCACAATGTCCTTTGTCGGAAGTCACGTCTCTCGCGTACACGGGGAAGGGCAGAGCAGGTTGCGAGGCGCCTATTTCAGACTACTAGGCAATCAGTGCCAGAGTCCGTCACTGCCTCATGATTGCGCCGCAGTCAAAGGTCGTCCGACCGACCCTGCGGAGACGCCGCCCGGGGGCGATCTGTTGCCTCCTGCCCGGTGCTCAATTTAAAATGTAGCGCGTTCGCGGCGTGCCACTCTGCCGCGTCTCGATACTCGAATCATTTTCGCCGGAGCAGAGCAAGTGCATGGTGCGGTCGCGCTGACTGGTACGGATGCCGTCGACTAATCCAGCCGGACGGATTTTTGAATAACATCCGCAAGTTGGAGACCGCTGCACAGTTGCGCGCTTGACTCCTTGCTTTGAAAATAGGTAGTGTAGGACGCATTCTAGCCCAGAAATGCGTAGGAGTGAAGAATGGAGCTACAATTCATGTAGAGATGCCACCAGCGGCGAAGCTAATGTTTGTTTCAACTTGTTGTTTCAACCTTCGGCTATTGGAAGGGGGCACTATTGGAGTAATTACGCTAATTTGAGCAAATGAGCCCCCCTCCCTAAGAGGTGCTCTTTCAACGAGCGTTTTAGATACTGTACTTACTATAATATTTCTGTGTTTTCGAATGTCTTGGTGTTGTCGGTTTCGCAATCTCTGCGTCGATGTCCCCCCTTCCAATCAAGCCCTCATGACCCCCTTTAACTGTAGCAGCTTCCACGCTCTTTTAATCAAGCTAATTCAACTATCCCGATTTCCGATCCCGATGCCCACCTTAGTGGAATTGGCGTTCGTCTGTTTACAAAGCGAGGGCCCTGAGGCGGCTTTGCGAGCAATCGGTTTTCTTAAACTGTTTTATTTGGCGCAATCCCAACAAACACACCGCGCTGGCGTAGACGCTGCCAAACATTGGGGAAGGGCCAAGCGCGGGTCACTGTATCAGAACAGCGTGGTTCGTCTCCCGTGAGGGAAGGTGGGCCGCTCACCTGGCACGGATTTTGGGCCGAAGCCCCAGAGCCGCCCGACACCGTGGGCAGTGAGAGCGTTCATCCTTCTGCCCAAGGGGATTACCTAGTGCACTCGGTGACCTCCGTGAAAGAGAGTTGAAGCCCCGACCACGAGCGCGCCGAGCACGACGCCAAGCACTGAGCTACACGCTCTCTTTGTTGTCGTCACAATTGCCGATCCTATTTACCTCTAGAACTCATTGCAAGCAGCTGCGCGAGTTATTCTACCGCCGCGCGTGTCTCCGCCTCCGCTTCCTCAATTCCTTTGCTCTATCATTTTCTCGACAAATTGTTCCGCACCGTTGTGCGTTTTGTTGACTTTCTTCGCTTGTTGGACTTCGCCGCCTGCGCAGCTCCTGTCTTCTTCGCGACCCGACAATTGGAGCGGCACGGGGAGGGAAAAGACAGCCACAGACGCGCACGTGTCCAATCAATTGTCGGGGCTATAGGATCCGCCGCGGCTCCCATGGCCCGGCGCCGCGGCGATAAATTTGTCCCACCTCGCCACCGGCCAATTCACGTGTAGCCAGCCTCTTCATACTTGGCTCGCAGAGTTCATCGCACCTACCTCCTACGTGTTGCACCCCCACCCTCCCCTGCACCCCCCCCCCTTCGACGTGGCTTCATAAATTATTGATGAGCGTGGCCGTTGTCAACACTTACTTCTCTCTTTCTCTCCACTGATCCACACTGCCTCGCTCGCTTCTATCGGCCTCTCCCTCCTTTTCACCAGCTCATCCAGCCCCAGTTGCTGGTGTCTTCGGCGCGTGGGGCGTCGAGCCGGAAATGGAAAACTCAATTGCGCGCGGCTTTTCTCTGTCGCGTCCCGTGAAATGGGCTCCTCCGTCGCGCGGCTAAGCGGCTGCTCGCGCGGGCCGCGTGTAATTCGCTGCGACTCTAGAGTCCCCCCCCCTTTTGCGTTTCCTCACGTCGTCATTTAGGCAAATTGGCCACGTTCAGACGGGAGAGGGGAAGAGAGTAACTCCTGCCGACAACGAGGGCGAGGCCGAACAGCCGCATTCGGGCGCGGATTGAGAGGAGACGGATTACGGACGACGGAGAAGCGATGACGACGACGACGACGACGGAAGGCTTGACGAACGGCCGCAAGAGCTCCTCTATTTCCGCCGCATTCAACCAGCTGTGGCGCACCATGACGCCCAAGCACCATCAGGAGGCGAGGCGCCATCGCTCCGCCGCCACCATGAGCATCGGCGACGTCTCGGACCCCGCCGGGGAAAGTGAGTGCTATTGTTATCAATGTAGGCTTCTCGCATTGGGCGATCAACACCTGTTGCACCTAAGAGAGACCCCTCCAATAACCCCCCCCCCCCCAACCCAAAGAATTGATCCCAGGAGAGGCTGGTTTAACAATAAGCGCCCAGGCGCTCAGTGGAGATTTCAGTTCGAACTACGAAACCAATGCAGGAATGTCGCGCACTGCGATTGATGCATTCGTCCTTCAAAAATCTGTTAATAATTGTACATTCACCATGGGTACCAGGCAACGGGTAGCGTATACTGTAGGTATTTCAGATGTAAATGCAGATGCACACCGGTAGGTAAGCCTCCACACCGGTTCAAGTTCCGCACCACTTGCAACCTTCTCGTCAAGATTCTGTCCTCTGTCCCCTCTCCTAGTGTATCCCAGTCAGTCAGTCAGCAATCCATTAGAATACATGTGAGGCTTCATCGAAATCAATTTTCACGTCTGCGTCTGGATCTAAATCGAAACGCTGCCATGTTTACATACATACAGACGCGTTTACGGGTTGATCAAGGTGAATACCTATGTACCTATCTGAACGCTTTGTTCGTCGTTTTTAACAGTGCACCCGGCCCTGGCTTTACGCTGCAGGGGGGGGGGCGGATGTCCTGTTGTCTGCTTTTCCCGCTCGATGTAGAGTGTTTTCGATTCAATGCAACATACATACACTGTGCATGTACAACAGGTCTCTTCTCCGCCGATTCAGAGGTTCATTGCAGCTATACCTGCATCCTGCATAGCCTCTTTGTTGAAGGGAGGGTTGTTTTGTTATGAGGGGGTGGTGATGAGAGGAGGACAAATTAATTCCTATATCGGCTAGCTGAACTGATGAGCTGCGCGTAATTTGTTTTTGCAGGGCCAGAGATGAGAGCGAATAAGGAGTGTGTCTATCGGCCCACTACTGGAACCGTGAGCACTCGTCATGTGGCGAGCGCATGACGTCATTGCGCGTCAAAACACTCATTCAATATTTTGATGAGCCCTCGAGGGGTTTTTATTGGTCCTATAAGACCCATAACATGCATACACGTACATGTGTGCGTACACGCTCGGTCGCATGGCACTGAGATTCCGTACGTGCCACGTGACTCTCCTCTCGTTTGTTTACTAGAGCAAACTGTGCCAGTTGTTGAACAACGTGGCGTCACCTATCGAAAACAATGGGCACGTCTCACAGTCCGCGTTTACAGGGATTCGCACGTGCCAGTGCGTCTGTCAGATGTCTCAGTTCCCAGTTGCGCTTGTCGTCAGCCGGTCTTGACAAGGCCCGCTGCACTGGCGGCACGTGTCCGTCTGTCTACATCGCTGTCACAAGCACCGTGGCGTCATACGGCCAGCCAGCAGCTAAACACGTAGCAACTCGCGTCATAAGGGTCGTGAACGCTAGGCCTGCACCCTGCCACCTGTCCGCTTCCTCTATGGCAGCCTACCGAGCGAACCTGAGCCGACTGACTGACTGACGTCAGTATTTGGACGAGTGATGCCCGCCGAAGCGCATAGGGCAGTGTAGGGACGAGTGCTCGATATGACTCTACAGCTGCATACTGTATGAGGCTATTGGCGTTCTGCGAAGCAAAGCTACTGGCGGTGTCTGTGTAAAGTGCACATATTTAGCTACATGTACATGTACATTGGAGGTACGTATACCGTGTACGGTAAATGCTCAGCCACCGCCCTGGGCGCCAATCTTTTCAAAGGGACCTTCACGTTGCCCGGTCTCTGAGATGGTACATAGGGGAGAGGGACTATGTAGGGGGTGGGTGGTAGGGAATATCTGTGGGTTGTTGATTGTATGCAGCGCTGGCTCGCTTGATTGTCCGTGAGCTACTGAATGTATGAACGGGTGATAGCATAGTATTTTAGTAGCGACTTGAGGCACACCAACCAATAATGACCAATCTTCTGGGCCAACCAAAATTACCAGTGCGTGTCTGCTTATGAATTTTCATGGCCCAATTCCGCCACATGACCAAACGATTCTATCATTCTTCCGATGGCGTCGGGGCTGCGTTCGCGCTTGATTAACCCCGCATTGCCTAGGACTAACTTACGCCCCATACCTCGAGTCATATGGCCACCCCAGTGCTTAATCGTATCGCCAGACGGCCAGACGAAGTCTTAATCAAGTCTGTACCAGCTGGGGGCGGGGGCACACCGTCGCGATATTAATTCCTCGGAATAAATTCGATCGTACGGTCGTGCCGTGCCAGGGCCCAATGAAGCGCCGCGACGGCAAATTGACGAAGCCAAAACATGCCAAATGGCAAGGGGTGCGCAGGCACACACGCACCAGCCACCTCTTGGAAAGGCTGGCCACTTTTTTCATTAAGTCTCGTACGACGGCACTTGTTTGCACACTCGCGAGCGGGCGGCGGCGACCCCCCTTAAGCGATATATACCCGTGGACTAATATATGCGCATACGTGCATTCAAGGCACTGTATGCGCTTCTTGTGACATCGATCCTAGCGGAGGTATTGGGAGCCGAGCAGGGTCGCCATTAGGCTTGTTGTGCGAGCAAACAACTCAGGCTAGCGCGCTATAGAGGTCGTACTATTGCGTCTGCCTGTTTCACTAATCCGAAATCTCTAAAAGCGATCCCCCTTTTGTGTTCCAGACACGTAGGTATGTACAATGTGCAAACGTGTACATATGGTGCGTGATCGACGCTATACTTGTCGACGCGAAGACTTGGGTCTCTGTCGTGCCGCGGCGTCTCTACGTGCCGCGGCTGCTGACCTCCAATTAGCGCAGATTCCCCGCTAACGTCTCCTTAAAGCGACCGCTTCCTGTCTTCCATGGAAAAAGCCATCCCCCCCCAACCCCTTCCTCGCTCTCTCTATTCTGTCGTTGTCCCAGCAGAATCGATACAAATGGCTTTGACTCCGGGCCAGCTTCGCACCACGCGCTCACTATCTCTTCGGCAGTGACGACAAAACAAGGCAAGCCGACTTAGACTTGAGCTCGGGCTTGACGCCTTGCGTGCGTGCGTGACCTCTAGCTTCTCCTTTTCTTCTTTCGACGCAATAACATGGCTTCAGTTCGGCCGCCCCCATATGGGATGGACCCCTACATATACATTGTCTGTGTGTCTATGGAAGCACCTCAATGCACATCGAGGATTAGCAGAAGCTACATACAGCCGTAGGCGCCGGTCATTGCTGCCACCTAGCCGATAAACTGCATAGGCGCGGAAGCTCTCTTGGGAAATTCGTCCAAATCCATCAGTTCTTCGCTTCGGTGACGACAACCCGTCATCTGCTCGTAGTCTCAGCAGGCGCCGTCTTAGGAGCGCTTCCACGTCCGTACACGACGCACTCCCGCTGGTCACGTCTCGCCTTCTCAACATCTGTTTTAAGAATAACCGTAGGAACGAGACGAGTAGAAGCTGTTGTGTGCCAAGCGTCCATTTTTTTATAAAAAACTTGAAAAACTGTTTTGCAGGAGGCTCGCGCTCGTCGACAGCCGGACGTCGCCGGAAGCAGTCCGAGCCGCCGCTGAGGGCGCGCCATCGCAGCGGGGGCGGCGGCGGCGGTAACGGTCACCACGGTGGTCATCGTCATCAGCGTCTGCTGTCGTCCGTGCTAGGCCCGCAGAGCAGTCCCAAGCCGCTGCTCAAGCGCCTCTCCCTGGAAGAGGTGATGGCGCTGACGGCGGCCACCAGCGCGTCCAACTCGCCCACCTCTGCCGAGTGGCGACCCAACGCCACCGAAAGGGACCTCCTGCTGAGAAGCTGGTGAGTATGCAACTTAGGTACCTATTGCAACAACATACCTAGGTGTACCTATTTACGGTGATGGTGTAATGTGGCGTGAACAACAGACACATGTGGTGTGAAGTGGTAGCACTTTAGTGGGTCCACGTCCATAAATTCCCAAATTCCAAAAGTCGTCTATTTGAACCCTCCTCCTGTACTACTAATGAACTCAGTTATCGCGGCTTGCTCGCCACGCAGTCACGAAATTCCCGTCGTTATTCAGGAGCGACGATTTCGACTTTCTCTACACTCTTGGCACGAACATTTACGCGTACATCTTCAAGGCGGCTCCCGACGCCAAGCAGCTGTTTCCTACGGTGGCTCGCCATGGGGAGCGCTGGAAGGAGAGCAGCGAGTTCAAAGGACAGGCGCTCAAGTTCGTCCAGGTTGGTTGCGGTGTCGCTTGCATTTTGGACGACCAGCAGCAGCCGCATCTCGCTTTCAGATTATCGCTCAGTCCGTGAAGAACACGTACAACCTCGACCGGCTCGACGGGATCCTCTTCAAAGTCGGCTACGCGCACATCCGGTTCGCTCGGAGGGGTTTCCGGGCCGACTACTGGCGCCTGTTCCAAGAGTCCATCGAGTACGCCATGAGTCAGCACGTCGAGAAGCTCGAGGGCTTCTCCGAGGCCGAGAAGAAGCAGACGATCGAGGCGTGGAAGATGCTCGCCAACCACATCGTCGGCAGGATGCGCAAAGGCTACGAGTCCGGCTGCGAACTGATAGGCTCACCACCCAAGCTCACCGCCCAAAAGCGCATGACAAAACAAGCACGCAAGCAACAGCAGCAGCAACAACAAAATGGCGACCGACGCCGCGAGAATGGTTTTGCCTAAGCTGAATGTACTGTAAAGCGCAAGTTCGTGACTGGAAGTACTACTGGCTACGGCTAGTGACAATTCTTTCGAAAAGGCGCAAAGTTAGAGTCTTAGAGCAGCCCATTTGACGACTCTCGTATTTTGCGATCTTTAAGCATAGTTTGCCGAATGATGTGGCCATATAAAATGGGATGACACTGCTTTAACGCCGGAACACGTTTGTGTATTGTTCATTGGAATTGGGTACGGTACACTGACCGATGCTGGATACAGTGACACCTGTGATCAATTTTCGAGATCTCGATTTATGTCACTGTTCCTCTCTCGTTTTTCCGATTTTTTATTCGACTGAGAACACGGTTTTGTCGTATCATGAGTTCCGACACAGCAGCAGTTCAAAAGAAATGCGAAACGAACCGCTTCACCCTAGATAGATTGATCGCCTAGATTGATCAAGTTTTGCAACAGCTGAACAAGTGCAAGACATGCAACAATACCTAGGTATAGCACCACAAATGCGTCTGTGGAACTGAGAGAAACAACATAGGTGCCTAGGCTATGGGCAACAGTTGGTTTAGGTTTGACAATGCAGTAATCTTCGTGCACGTGAGAACCAGTTTGGCCGTGCTGAGGTACCATGTGCTTGCGCGCGTTCCACTCCGTCATCGTGTATTTCCAGCAACAGATGTGGCAGCCGAATCGCCTCTGTGGCTCGACTAAACGAGCTGTGCTGCGGTATGCTTCTGACACACAGTCGTATACTAGTAGAACGTTGCACGTTGCACGTACACACATCATACTTGCAGACGTATATGGTAGCTAATGCTGCAGCCACCGACCTTGTTTCACAGTGGGCGTCGACGTTTTAAGCAGTATGCAGTCGACCCATTGGCCATTGGCCGGTGGCCGTTTATCGACCCATTGGCCGGTGAGGCAAACCGCTCGGCCACGTCTCTCGCAGCTATCAGGGCAGCGAGAGATTCACAAAAGCAACCATGTGTTTGCAGAGTGTGAAAGATTACGGATCAAATGATGATTGGTGACGCGATCCAGCGCGTTCTGTCGGCTTGGGAATGTCGATTTGCAGATTGTCCAGGTGTGTTCTTCATTGGCGTTCACCTATAACGGGGGCTTTTGTTTACCTACAGGTGGCAGCAGTGATACAGCGTTGAGCGTGTTTGGAACTTTTACGTTAGGATTGTTATGAACAAATGTCCTCTTGCAATGTGGGAAAATATGCACAGAACTAGCAGTTTTGCTTACCGTCAATCCTCCAATAGAAGCCCCCTCCAATAGTGCCCCCCCGGGGCAAGTCAATTTTAAATTCGCGCCAAAATCAAATTTTGAATGCTACTCAGTTGCATTAAAAGTGCATGCATGGTGTGTAATCATGTGTGCAATATACGTATTCCAATTAAACTTTTAAATTCCGGCTGCCTGTGTGCATTTTAAGGCATTTACATGTTAAATTTTGCTGCAAAATTGCGCAAAAATATGACGAAATCAATAGTGCCCCCCTCTTGAGAGACATCGAAAGCATAGTGCCCCGGGGGCACTATTGGAGGACTACGGTATGTATTCTGCATTGCCTAAATCTCAAGTCCCTTGCAGGCACCTAAGGCGACAAAATTACAATCAAATGTACCACTTTGACCACTAAAGGCCGGTAAAAAAGAGTATAATGCATGCTACTAATAAAATCATGCTTCACTTTGCCATTTTTGATAGACAGCTAGAGTGGTCCATCGAGAGTGGTTTATGCACAGCAAGGCAGAGATGCACAGTGTGTAAGTGTGTAGCCAGTAAGCAAGAATAATTGAGACAGCCAGGGCAGCAATCTCTTAGAGGCTAATGGATGTAATTTGTTGTTTGTCCACACTATGAGGAGGCTGTTCCAAATAACTTTTGGTTGGTCTTGCCTTCATAATCAGCCTGCACTTTTGAAAAATTCTCCACTAAATAATTCAGCTTACAAAAATCTATGCATACACAAGATGAGTGGCAACATAGCGCATGTGTCTTGGAAATTTGCAGATGAAGGACATGACTCACCCAGTGATGCTGAGTTATGCCAAGAAAAAAAGGAAGACAATCAAAAAAGCATGTCTCTGATGACAAAAGACATTGAGATGGAACTTCTGGGAAGTGAATCATTTCGAGCGAATATAGAAGCAATGTTGGCACATGCCATGAGAAAAGAAAGATTTTCTCAAGCTGTTCTTGCAAAGACTTCTACTGCACAAACAAGCAGCCTTGAAAAACGACGCACTGCCTTATACTCCAAGAAATATGCAAGTTTTACTCACCTTGAAAATATTTATTATTTGATTATTTATTTATATTTTGATGACACCTACCAACACAGCACACTGGTCATACATAAACTGGATCACAAGATCACAGGGTGGTGCTGTACAAATAACAATGGGTGTTGTTCTGCCATGAGGTAAGGTTGGCCCCCACCTGGCACTGATTTTTGGCTGAAGCCAAGGTACAGCCTAAACCAGAGAAAATATAATTCGCCTTGCCATAATTTAATAATGTACAGTCATACATGAAAATGTACCACTTTTAGAAGGAACGTGTGTCAGCTCTCTTCTTACGTTCTGATATTCAAGGCCTGGCAGAGGTATATTTGGCCAATTCAACAAAACAGAAGTTTTCTGGGTTGCATTTATACTGCTTTCTATTGCATTTGTTTTGGGCATTGTTGGTTACCAAGTGTTTGAATACATTAGGATGCCAAAAAGCACAAGCCTTGAACTAGTGAAACAAAGAAGAATGGAGTTTCCAGCAATGCTTGTCTGCCCCATGGATCCAATTCTTAGGTGAGTAAAATCTCAATGTTTCTGTGAAAAAAATGTGGCCAGTAGATGGTGGTTCATTTAGAGAATGGGGGAGTACACATCTAAGTCAGGTGGCAGGCTGATTAGAGGATTTATTGTATTTGTGAAACTTGTAGCATGTAGTGACTGCCATGTTGTTGCTGTTTGTCATGTTCACACCATGTTATTTAGATGGAAAAGAGACAAGTACTCAATTGATGCCAAGTGGGAGAGAAGGCACATTCTATCACCAAATAAGTGGTACTCAAGTGACAAAAAAGAGCTACAGCAACTAATTCATAATAATGAGGTCACATACAAATGGATACAACAAATGTATTATAAGCGCAATCAACAAACATACAAATTGCCTGGTTAGTTAATGTAGATTATAGTCTAAATGTTGCACTGCTGCTTGATACTATCCTTCTCAGAATCTGTTGAGGACTACTTTGCTGAGGTTGGAATTAGCAAGACACAACTGTTTGCAAAACTTGAATTCAATGGAAAAACATTACTCTATGAGAAAGTAGAAAAAACTGCAGTTGGACCATATCACTGCTTCAATATTAAAGTAAATGACAGTCAAGTAATTGGTGGTGTCTATCATGGGTTGCACATAGTGCTAAACATTAACTCAACACAGAAGCACATCCCAATTGGAGCCTTTCATTCCATTTCAAGTGGAGTTAGTATTTATGTGCTGGGAAAAGATGACTTGAGCCCAGGCTCAGTAAAGGAAATCAGCTTAGATGGTGGAAGTGCAAATGAAATTGTGTTAAAAAAAACGATGACAAAATCCATAAACTTTGGCAAGACAATGTGCATACCAGCAAGAGAAGCAAAGACATTAATGCAGGTAACTTCTATCTAGCATTTTAAACATTTTAACTAAACATTTTACAGGTCAGACCATAAAAACCTACTGTAGGTAATCTAACCTTGATCAGGCTCACTCACAGTCACATGCACAGACTGCTCGTTCTGGGATGTTGCTCAACGACAAATTGACTATGCATACCATTGAGCTGAATCGAGCCTCCCCCCCCCCATCCCAATACACAATAACCAGCCATATTTGATTTTTCAGGTTTGATTTGTGTAAATACACTTACTATTAGGGCTGCCCAAAAAACACCATAATTATCATTGCTTATTTAACACCTATCAATATCTTCAATGCTGGGTTGAATGAATAATGTTTATGCCAGGGACCACAATGACATGGTGCAATAATGTAATGTATTTTTTTTTAAATTAAAATTTTTTAACTTTTGTTTATTGAATGTTCTCAGAGACTGTTTTGCATGTCAAATCAATAATTCAGAAGGTGTTTTCAGCCTAGTAAAGTGTCAATAACAGCAAATAAGGCATTCAGAGCCATTAGAAGTGCACTTTAGTCTTCTTTTTACTATTGATATTATTTTATTGAGTCTGGACAACTCCAATAGTGCTAATTATGGTTATTTAGCTCATACAGGCTGCTACTAAGTAGATATATAGCATTTAAACGCACTGAAACCAAATGTTTTTTGCATCGTTTTTGTCATGCAAAGTAGAAGGGACCTCCCACAGCACAGCGTCAGGTGGCGCACCCTGAGCACTCCACGAAATGAGATGTCGCGGTGGATGAAGAGGATCGACAACGCCGACCTCAGGACGCTCCAAGAGCTGCAATCCGCGTGCCTCTCGACGAGCAGACACCGGAATATCAGTCGAGCGCGCGGCGAGTGTTAGGCCCGCTGGGAAATATTAGCGCGTGGGCCTGTCTAGGGTCCCGCCGAGCACGTGGCTCCTCCGCCGAAGCCAAGGTCGCGCACGCTGGGACACACTAGACAGCGCTGACCAGGCCGCCCTGCGTCTCCGAAGAAACAGCAGACACGGGGGGTCCAGGTATCCCAAACAGCCACACACACAGCCACGCAGACTCGCCGAACTCTGAAGGATCGCGTTCAAACACTCCTCGCAAGCGCTCTGCACTTCAAACTCCGCGCTCGCCTGCTCGCGCTGTCGGCGCTGTCGCTGCTGCTGAGTTGCTGCCATACCTGTAACTGGGTCTGGCAGAGTGGGGGGGGGGTAGCTGGCCGATTTTGGGGGAGGGGGTCTCCGGAGCAAAAAGTGGGGGGGGGGTAGCTGGCCATTGTTTGAGTTATAATGGTACTTATTGGTCTAACATGGGTATAAAAAGGGTGTAAACAGTGTTATTTAGCTGTTTAAGGGCCTAACTCGAGAAACTCGCGAGAAACTACGAAAACTCCACGAAAAGCGAAGAAAACACAGAAGTCTACACAGAAGTGAGGCCAGAGCGCGACGACGCACACGCAAAAGATGCGCATGCCCAAATATGGGCAAAATATGGAAACGCCTGCGTCATCACTCTGACCATTGGCTATTCGGGGGCGAGGCGGCCTATCAACGCACGCATGACCAAATATGGGCAAAGTTCCAGCGTGTCGCCTCGGCCATTGGCTATTGGTCACTAGAGCGGGGGCAGTTAGTCGTAAGGTCGGGGGGGGGGGGGAAGGAGTCGGAAGGTCGGAAGGGAAAGTCGGAAGGTCGTAACGCGAAAGTACAGCGACATTACAGTCACTTCTCCTCCTAAAAGGAGAAGGGATATAGGTAGTGATCATTCTAGGGTGCCTAAATTTGGTCACAAGATTTGGAGGCAACATCTTGGTCCAATCAAGACGATTTTGGTACCATTCGATTCGTCTTGACGTGAAATTGGATGGATGAACCCTCTTTTTGGGGCTCTTTGTTATAGTTTTTTTAGAAAATTCACAAAAACCGGTTTTTTACCATTACAAGAAAAAAGTTTTGCAGAGATATCTCAAAAAATAACATTATCGATCCTAGGGGGCTTTTAGTATGTTATGGGGACAACTGTGGACTATGTGGGCTTGGACCAATTTAGTATCCTGGCTTCAGCCATTCTCGAGTTATAAAGACTCAAAAAATAACATTATCAATCCTAGGGTGCTTTTAGTATGTTATAGGGACAACTGTGGACTATGTGGGCTTGGACCAATTTAGTATCCTGGCTTCAGCCATTCTCGAGTTATCTTCAAGGGTTCAAATTTTGGTTTCAAAAAATTTCGGATTCAAAAAAATCGTAGCGCTGAATTCCTCCAGCAGAAGTTGCTGAAATCCAAAAAAGCAAGCTTCGTCTATTCATTATCTTTAATTAAGCCATCATGCATCATGAAGCACTGCCGATTTCGTGAGTTCTTCCTCACCAAAGCTCAACATTTTTTTTTCAAAATTTCAAGTTTTGGCATTTTGTTTTGTGTAGCGGGTTCAAAATTGAACTGAAACTGGCGTGCATGGCTTGGATTGTAGCTCTCGACGAGGGCTACATAGAGGGCTACGAACTTTTCGAAACAATTGAGCTTTTTTGAAAAAAAAAATTAAAAAAATAGAAATTTTGATACAATTTCCACAGTATTTTGCTGTAGTTCATTCAAAACTGGACTGAAACTGGCATGTTATGGCTTCGATTGAAGCCCTCGACGAGGCCTACATGGAGGGCAACCAACTATTCAAACCACTTAAACGTTTTTGTGCAAAAATTTAAAAAATCAAAATTCTGGTAAAATTTCCACAGGATTTTGCATGTAGTGTGTTCAAAACTGGACCGAAACTGGCATGTGATGGCTTCTATTGAAGCTCTCGATGAGGCGCACATGGAGGGCTATAAACATTTCAAATGGCGTAAAGTTTTTTGTGCAAAAATTTAAAAAATCTAAATCTTGAAAACATTTGGGCTTTTCTACAGTATGATCTGAATAGTTTGGCAATGTTGGGTTTAAATTGGAATGGTAAAATGTAGCACTGCTGGGAGGAGAAGGGACAACTTGGCAAGAGCACCTAGTTTAACCCTTTTTGGACAATTTTTGACAAAGTTTTTTTTTATTAATTAAAAAAATTCCAGTTTAAAGAAGTTTTTTTTTTTTAATTTTTATTTTGCCCAAGCCTGCTTATGCCTCAATTATGAAAAAAAAAACCGTGAAGCTCATTTCCTCTTGTTTTAAAGTCCATGTCAAATCAGAGTGTACTGCAGGTTTTTTGAATCCATGTAGAATCCAAGATACTCATCCAAAATGTGTTGGCGTCATGTCAATTGGTGACCCCAAGTAAGTATGTCCAAAATTAATTTCAGCAGCTGAACATTTCATCGTCATGTGCATACAGCAAAGAATTATGCGTTTACCACTGCAAGCAGGAAATTATACAGAGGTACTGTGCTTGTCACCAACCGATGGATGTAGATGCCTGGTGTTTACTTGTGGAACGTATATCCCTGCCACATTGCAATGATAAACCATCTACTAAACACTGTGCTAGGCACATCATGGCAGAGATTCAGTTTTTCAAAGGAGAGCTCAGCAGGTGCCAAACCTGTGTTGACTCATGCGAAACCAACACATATGATATTGAGAAAAATCTAGTCCAGTTGACAGCTAGTAGAGTCCAACCTGCTGACACAACTGTGCAACTTTCTTCTTCAATTTACAGTATGTTCTTTGTTTTAGTCATCTTAGCTTTTGCACACTTCTGCTTGGTGAAAATCTGTGTTCTTGTGTCTGTTCTAGAAAGAGTTTGTGAGCAGGAATTAAGCTATAGAGCAAGATGTGATAGGAATGGGATTTATTATGAAACATTTAAAGAGCAATGGTACTGGGATCCAAGATGGTCTCATTGCAGACAAACAAAACAAGATTTTGGATGCTTTTATAAGTACTTGACCCCAGACAATATTTCCATGAATATAAATGCATTCCATACTGAGCAACAATGTATCAACCACTGCCAACCATTTGGTATGTCTTGTAGAGTGCAGCTAAAGCTAGCAAAATTAGGGCAGGCGCTGGATCACATTTTCATTGCAATATTCATGCAGCTAGCAACACTATTATAAACATGCCTTGTTGGAAGGGAGACTAGTCCTGTCAAGGAGAGTGACTTGTTTTAATACTTCAACCATATTCTCCCAGCTCTAGCACTAGTGGCACTATATGCACACACATTTCTGTACAAAATCACATCTGTAATGTGTAAATTGGGTTGGTGACTTGGTGCATTCTTGTCACTGACTACTAGACATATAGGAATATTGGCATATTTACATTTTTAGATGTAACGCAAAACACAACCCAGAAACAATCAGTGGCTGCTGGTGTGGATGGTACAATGGAGTCCCAAGTTTATCCATGCTTTACTGACTTTGAAAAATATAAAAATGCATCAGGGAAAGTTACACCAACATGGCTACTGACATGCACAGAAGTGGCACAGAAATACTATTATAATGTTTCTACAGAAAACTGTCAACCAATAGTCAGTTATGGATGTCATGAACACAATGGATTCTTCAATACAAAAATTGAATGTGAAAACACATGCACAGGTTTGTTGTTCTTATTATCATTCTTGTGATAATGTTGTTCATTTTAGATACTTTAAGACAAATCAAGGAGACTAGTCCACAATGCTCCATGTGCATCATACAAGAACATATTCCAAAAAGGCAGGTTCTGATTTTTCATAAAGACAAGTAGAGGTCCAGATTCTTGTTGCACCAGATGCTCATTGCACTTCGATTTGTTCGATATCAGCGTCAGCGCGTCAGCGTCTGAACCTTAATATGGGACAACCTTCTCAGTGCGAATCTTTCAAATTTCGATCGCCTCTAACTTTTGATTGCTTGAACGGATTTTGGCGCATTATGGTGCAAAAGAAGCGCATTCTTTTGGAGCATCTAAGGAGCCATCATGCATCAACTTAAATTTGAACAGACCGTGTATCTTACTATTTATGTATTATGAATGACAGCTACAATGGTGCTGGTGGAGATTGATATAATGCAATATTTCCATTGTAGAAATTATAATTATTTTCATAGCAAACAATGAGTAAAGATAAAGCATAGTTAGTGCCCTTTTGTTCTTCTTGTCTGAGGCCAGCTTTGATGGTGGTCACAGTGGCGGTTGACACTGGAGCAGAGAGCGTCTGAGCTTGGGTGCCCATCAGCCATAAATAGAAAAAAATCACCCCACAGGAACAGGTACAAGACTTGCCTTTGAATGAAAATGGGGTGGGCCTTTGACAGCCCAATTGGGGGGGGGGGGTATCCACCAGCCAGGGAAACAGAAGTGACCTGGCGCCCAAAGATAAAAGTTGACTAGGCGAGTAGCACGCTACTCACCTAGTGTTAAGTGTTAGTAGCTGGAGACCACTTTCAGGCCGCGTCCTAGATGGCAGGCGACACCTCGACATCCTTGGTGGCCTTGTAAGCCACCGCTGTCGGTGTGGTGCCCTCGTCAGCCACATGGAGGGTCTCGGTGCAGGCCACCCACCAGGGCGTTTTCCTTCAGTGTCGCGCGGCGGGGGGGGGGGAGAGACGAGCAACAGCAGGGCGTCCTCCACCAGTTCCTTCGCTGTGGCGGCCTTGGCCTTCTGCTGCTCCTTGCGTTGTTCAGATGAGGCCAGAAAGACCGACCCCGTGTCAAACCAGACCTGAATGTAGTTTCCACAGAAGGTTGTTCTCGACAACACGTCCTGATGTGCTTTCCATTTGGGAGCGCCTATGCTTTCGGATGGCCTCTGAGAAGGGAGGTTTTCATGGGGGAATGCACTAATCATCAGTGGGGCTTATCATAGTGAGCCATGTAAGTGTACAGGGTTTGGTTTGCGCATAAGTCCAGCAAAACCCAAACAGTGTGCTTGAAATTTGTTCACCATGTAGGTGCATGTCTAAAGTTTTATTGCTCCAAGTAAAAAAAATTCGTCTGATGAGTCATTAAGGAAAAATTTGCAGGGGGCTGCAAAAATGGAGAATATGTGACACTCTATTGTTGAAGTCCAGTTTGAAAAGAAGTGGTATTAAGGCATATACCCCCACTGATTTCTAGCCACTTCCGCATTGCAGCTGATCAACTCCACTTTGAACAAACCATGCATAAAATTCGAACAAAGCACAGCAACAAGTCACATATTCGGCGATTTTTGTGTTCGCTTGCAATGGAAGGAAATGTGTAGCGAAAATTGGGGCAACTGGAACTGACTGACATTTGCATAGATTGAGTGTGAGAAATTAGCACATGCCCCATGGAACCTTATGCACACGCACGTACTCATGCACGCACGCACGCACGCACGCACGCACGCACATACACAGCACTCACGCAAGCATTAGGGCACTACACAAATGTTATAAGAACAGTTCATCATTGGGTGGAATGCTGGAAGGGAATGGAGCAGGATTGTAGTACGTATATGTGCCTCTCGCCTACACATTGATCATCACCAACTGTACATCAACAACCGACATTGCAAAAATTTTAGCAGGGGACCAATTGATTCTGCAGGAACTTTAGCTGTGTCAGGTCCATGGAAATGGGCAATGACAACGTCTGAGAGAGAGAGAGATATGAGTTGATGGACGTTTGCGGCGTTTTGGCTTGGCTGAGTGAGATGGCTCACACAAAAATCGCCAAATATGTGACTTGTTGCTGTGCTTTGTTCGGATTTTATACATGGTTTGTTCAAAGTGGAGTTGATCAGCTGCAATGCGGAAGTGGCTAGAAATCAGTGGGGGTATATGCCTTAATACCACTTCTTTTCAAACTGAACTTCAACAATAGAGTGTCACATATTCTCCTTTTTTGCAGCCCCCTGCAAATTTTTCCTTAATACTGTGTTTTTTCGAAAGATGAGGGGGTTTCTGTAATTCAACGCAGGCAAGCATGCACGCACGCACGCATGCACGCTCGCATGCTCGCTCGCTCGCTGGCTCGCTCGCATGCACGCACGCACGCACGCACGCTCGCACGCACATACGCACACACACGTTCACTGGCATAGGTTCACACACAATGTACCTGTGACTGAATCGAACAAGGCAAAATTGAAGTAAAGCAAAGTACCAACAGCCTAGCAGACATACATGCGTGCATTCACATGCAGTTGTGCTATATTGCTGCATCAGAGCACAGTGATGTAAGGTATGCAAATCATCACCATGACTAGGCGGTCAACTTTTGGGTTTTTGCCAAAGTGATCGGACCTACCCACATCAAGTTTCTTGCGAAGCAGCCCATTTGTTGGTGTGCGTGCGTGCGTGCACATCTGTAGTGCCATATTGGTTTGTCGGAGCATAGCAGTGTAAAGAATCAAAATGATCTGCACGTGCAGACGGTCAACTTTTGTGTTTTGGCCAAAGTGATCGGACCTACCCACATCAAGTTTCTTGCAAAGCAGCCCATTTGTTGGTGTGCGTGCGTGCGTGCACATCTGTAGTGCCATATTGGTTCGTCGGAGCATAGCGGTGTAAAAAATCAAAATGATCTGCACGTGCAGGCGGTCAACTTTTGTGTTTTGGCCAAAGTGATCCAACCTACCCATATCGATATTTATCGATTATCCCGAAAGTGAAAATATTTTGGTACGTCGGATCGTGTTGACTTCAAGGAATAAAATGTTCTACATCAAAGGGCGATCAACTTTATTATTGATGTTTAGGCCATCCGACCTAACCACACCGAAATATCCCCAATTTCCGTTATCGATATAATGGGGGAGGTATTTTGGTGCGTCCAATTTGGTCCAATTGTTGAAAGTAACACAAGTCATGTCATGGCGACCAACTTTCTCCTTTACAGCGAAGCGCTGCCATGTACCGTTAAAGCGCCTATAGGGCACAAAATTTGTGACCCATTTCCAAGAAAATCAATCGATAATCGGATAAAATCGGCAATATCTCGAGATCAGTACGAAGTACACACAAATCATTTGGCATGCAACATTACGATCACTAGCCAGCTACACACACCAAGTTTCATCGCGATAGGCCCTGGCGTTCGCGAGCGGCGCTCCAAAAACCTGGCAGAGAACATGAAAAAAAAAAGTCGCAAAATTGGAACATTTTCGGAGGTATCGCCCCCTTGCAGCCAAACAAGGAAACGCGTTATGGCGCGTTCGATGCCCCAGAAGAAGGCGGTTCATTTGCGCCATAACGCGTCGAAATCCGTTCAGTCAATCAAAAGTTATGGGCGATCGAAAATTCAAAAACCCACATTGAGAAGTGGTCACATATTAGGGTTGTACGCTGACGCGTACACCCTGATGGGTTGTGTACATCAACATGACTACCAGTGTATTCTACAGTTTTTCAACCATTCATACTAAGACAAAAAGCTTTTTGCTGTTTTTCAACAGTTATTTGGCCCAGCAGGGAACGCTTGTTTTTGCATGACATTCTAAATGCTTCCCGCCTTCATGCTTCCCTTGTGCCACTGTGTGAGAGACTTGCCGCAGTGAGGTGCTCTGCTAAAGTCCAACCGAAATTTTCTCTGTAATGCTGCAGGGTAACAGGACTCTTTGGGCCATTCTGGCCAAGCAGCGCCTTTTGTTTGTTCATTCTTGGATTGAACAGGACATTAAAACCAACCAACAAACCAATTTCAAAAAGAGTGTCTACCTTTGATTCGTTTGAGCAGCAATATAGGTAGAATACTCATAAAATGACATGAGCGAAAAATGACATGAACTGTGTTTGATGCCAGGCAATCTCGGCTCCGCCATTTCTCCAGGCTTATCATGTGTGATTTGTGGAACAGGAGGCATGCGAGTGTGGTGTAGTAATTAGCATCCAGGACCAGAATCCCTGAGACCTGTGCTTGAATCCCAGCACTGCAATCACCTTTTCTCCACAACTCTTTAAATGTCTTGAAAAATGGCGATAACTTCCAAGGTCAGCAATCGATTTAGTTGTACTTTGGGGGTACAAAACTCTAGATATTGTTCTACATTGTCTAAAACTTTGAAGCATTTCAGTTGCGCTTGGCAGGAGTTATGCACAATTCAAACCCCACACACTTACATGGCTCACCCTGTGGATTGCATTTCTACAACACATTTCCAAATTTTAGAAATTCTTGTCTGGATGATGAACTGTACCAATGGAACTCTGAGCTTCATACATGCATTACAGTTTGCATAGATCATTCTTCAAATACTGAATGTCATCTATTTTCAAACAAATCTGAATGCATCCGAAACTGCACATCTGTTTTGTTAGGTATTTTATGTGATGTGTAGTGGTCAGTGTGTTTACATGGTGAGTATTTATGCACTTCTAGACTCATTTAAGAACAAGGTGATAGTGAAAAAACAAGAAAACTTTATGTTCAAGAGTAGAGCTGCAAGCCAAAATCCAAAAACAATGAGAATCAATATCCAAATAATGCAATCCTTTAGTAGTCTAATGTGGCTAACTCGTTCATTAATGTAGTGAGAGGGCTGGAGTTATTGTTGCTGGAGTTACTGTGCAACAGTTGCTATAAAACCAGAATTTCTGCAAAAACTGTAAGGAATGTAAAGCCGAGTTCCTTTCCAGACGCGCAAGTCACACACCACTAAAACCATGTGACTTCAGTGAGAATTGTGGGGGCAGCACTTCAAGACACCTAGTCAGCTGGAGACATAAAAGAATGGGCAACAACATTGAGAATTGTATCAACTGGACATGTGCTTCTAGTGAAGTCAGACCATCAGGTCATTGTGTGTCTTGCTTTACAAGTTGTGTCTCATTTGGTGGTTTGGCAGAAGTTTCACTTGGTAGTGCAAAGCATTCAAAGTTTCAGAAAGATCGATAAATGCAGCGAGGCACAGATCATAGTTGAGAAACCCACTGTGAGACACCCTGTACACACACATACACATTCACTTACACAAACTTTTTTTGATATCTTGTCCACTGTAGTAGTGCCCTTTCAAATGAGCAAAATTTGACAAACAGTATTGAATTATTTGAAAAGTACCTAAGAACAAACCAACAGTTCAAAAAACAATACAATCATTAAAACAGTCAAAAACAAAAGTCACTTTTGGTTTGCAACTCTAATCAAGAGTCATTTATCTGAGACAAATCTACCAGAAACTGTTGATCACACACAACAAACAATTACTGTTTATATCGGTTTTCACCAATTGGAATATGCAAAGATGACCCAGGTACTATATGTTACAAACATTAGACAATGGAAACATATGGTGCCAGTTCAGGGTCTGACTATTTGAAGCAGCTCTAGATGATCCATATGTGGGGAGGGTCATTTCTGAGTGGAGGGGTTGGTAAACCCTGTAGATTCAGGTTTACCTGTTCATGGAAACAGTTGCCACTGAGCACTCAAGTGTTGCAGAGTTGCACAATTAAAAAAATTTAAAAAAGGTTCAGTTAAATTTTTTAATTAATTAAAATTTGTTTTGGGGTAAAATATAACTTCTGAGTGGCAAAAGGCATTTAATTAGTGTTTTGATGGTACAATTAGTCAAAGTTGAGGGAGGATGGGATGTGTGGGAGTTGGGGGGGGGGGGTAATGAATTGAAAGCAATTTATTTGCTGCATTGCAACAAACCCCTGTAAATGGTTCACTACAAATTGATTTGCACTGCAATATTCAGATTCCTACACTAACCATCATGTCTGCAGTAGGGAATATTGGTGGACTCATTGGACTGTCACTTGGGATCAGCATGGTAAGATGGACTTATGCTACTCCACTACTGGCATAGGAATAGCAATGCAGATTGAGAAGTGGATGTACTTATGGGTAGGGTAGCAGAGCAGCAGGCACAACTGGCATGGTATCTAAATCAAAACATAGCACAAAAGGGTGAATACCCATGACAACAGTAATATGCTGTACATAAGGGAATATTTGCAGCAACATTGGTATCTGTTTCATCCATCCACCAAAATTTTCTTGACAATGGATGTGAAACTTAGAAAAAATTTAGTTGATATAGTAATCTAAGGAATAACAAAAAATTAATTTGTGTGGAAAATTACCTTTTAATCTGCACCAGTTATCCAAAGATCATAATAGTACATCAAGAGCTGTGTTGGATGGATTGACATTACCATTACATTACCTTACAGTACACTATCATTATCATCTATCTTCAGGTTACACTGACAAAATTCTTCATTATGTCTGCAAAAATTTGCTTGCAGAAAGAAAGCAGGTATTTTGCATGTGTGCTCATGGGTGGTGCTTCTATCAACATGTTTAGACGTGCAAGGAAACTGAGGCAGCTTGGCATTATATCATTCATTGTTTTTATGGTGCTAATTGCTCTAGTGGCTACCACTATTGTTGCTGCACTCTCTGTGCAATCTCAACAATCATACAAAAGACACACAGAACACAACAAAAAATCTTCAAAGCTTTTAATATATGCACTCAAATCTGGTGCAAGTAAGATTTGTTGTCCACTTCTTTTATCTTGATATCACTGGTTCCGGTCAGAATGTTCCTTTTTTGGATTTGGATTTGCATATAGATGCAGGCACTGGAATTGTAAATTCTTCTGTCTTCCAGAAAACGGATCTGTTCAATTTCGAAGTGGTCCGTTATACATACATGGATAGTAATGTTCCAAGCAATTTGCATAAAGGCATTCTGATCAGTCAGCTGATTAGGATGGGTAGAATTTCAAGTTACCCTGAAGCTTTCTATAAACGGGCAAGGGACATTCTCGTAACCTTCTCTGGAAGGGGTTTCCCGACTGAATTTTTGGTTGCTTCCCTTCTAACTTTTGCATCGCGGTATAGTGCCCTCTGGGGTGCTCTGTGTGCCAGCAACTCTAAGTCCACTCTTAAGTACATACAAAAGTTACTCTCGGATGTAAACTCGCAATTGCAATAACTTTGTTCTGACTATGGTCAGTAGTAATCCAATGGTTATCTTTTAATGCCCTTTAAGCTAATGTTTTGTTCAGTTTAATTAGAACGCAATTCATACATGCTTTCTCATGCGTATCTATCTTGGATACTGTGGGTAGTGTCCGTTCTGCTACTGCCAGCTCATCGGTCCACAAAACTCGTTTAACAGAATTTGCCAAGAACTTTGGGGGCTGATCTTGGGAACTCAGCACGCCCACACTCATAATGGCACCGGCGCTTTCTCCAACATGGGGTCCACGTCTAAGTTCACTGTCTACTCTACTGCTTCCAGTCTCGCTGCAGCGGTTCGGCCTTTGCCCTACGTCCCATGTTCCCTCTCAAGGATTTCGACCACTACGTGGGCGGTCAATTCATCCGGATGCTTTTCGATATTGGTAACCGGACCACGCGCGTACGTATCTGATCCACAGGGCTCGTTCTGACGAGGGCCCCCCTGTGGACAGCCAATTCTTGTCAACGGTAGGGCCCGAAACAAGAATTGGCTCTGCCAGACGGGAATTAATCGTTATTTACTTCGCTAATTTATTTTAATTTTTTTTTTTTTTTTTTTTTTTAGGCTTGCAGATGGCTTGTTGCATGGTTCATTTTCCATTGCCATATCATTTCGCATTTCATATCTTGTTTTCTCCAATGCGCAACAAAACACCAACACATTTCCCAAAACATGCATTTGATTAACCTGACAGCAGAGTATTCCATCAACAGCATGGTTTTGCCTCCAGGGTGCAGCCCACATATGACCACCACCACTCGTGATTTTTTAATCTCTCCCTTCAGTCCATGTCTTTTTCTAAAGAATCCTCATTTTGCCACCTCATACGGATGTCCAAAAACCCATGAGACACCTAAAAGAGTATTTACAATTTTTTTACTTTTTGTTTATACTGACATTCCTACTTGTTGGTGACTTTGTTGAGGGAAATTCAATTTTAAAACAACAGATTGTTTCTTTTTCATGTTCCACATTGAAAAACTATTTTAACAAGAAAGACTCACTGGTCCAACAAAAATTTCTTGCTGGACATTTCATCAAAACCAGATTATGGAAAAGAAATGTACTGTGAAGCAAGATAAAAACTCTGGTTGGAAATGTGCATCTTCAAATGCATACTGTAAGCCCTATATTTAGCTCCCCTTATAATTATACTGCCTTCCAAGACCACTTTGAGTTTATAAGCCCCCCCCCCCTATAATTACACCCCTCCCTAACTGACCATCATCTGCAATGCAGAATTTTCCATGTCAGTGTGCATGTATGGGCGTGTATGTGTATTAGGGATGAGCACGGGCCTGCACATCTCGGCCAGGCCTGGCCCGCCAGATAGTCTGGCCCGTCCCGGCCTGGCCCACCAGATAGTCTGGCCCGTCCCGGCCCGGCTCGCACCCTCAAAATCCAGGCCCGGCCCGGCCCAGCCCGTCCAACTGCTCAATATCGCAGGCCCGGCCCGGCCCGGCCCGCAACACGAAATAAGTACAGTCACTACAGTGTACAATTTACTGAAATACCGTATGCCAATTTGCGTGATTTACTTAACGGAATGGCGCATCCACCTCTCAGAATCGCAGTTCACAACCATTTTATGGCCTTTGCACCATTTGAGCGCAAAATACGCGCGTCATAGAATACAAAGTTGCTAATACGGTGCAGAATAGTCGCCGATACTTACAATGCATTACATAGGTAGCTATCTACGTTGGCCAGCCAAGAACGTCCGGCCCGGCCCGGCCCGGCCCGGCCCGGCCCGCATCCTCAAAACGCAGGCCCAGCCCGGCCCGCAAAACGGGCCTTGAATTCCGGCCCATGCTCATCCCTAATGTGTATGGATGTACATGTATGTGCATGTGAGACTCACTGGCGGATCTAGGATTTTCTGACAGGGGGCAAGCTCAAATTTTTTTTTTTTTGGTTTGAGTTTCAATTGGAGAGCCATATTTCGCGCGTTTGGCGCCGCAGCCCACTTTTCGCATGTTTTTCAACACTTACAACAGGCAGTGGTGCTACAAAACACACATTTTGCATTTTTGCGGTTCTTTAGGTTGTTCTTAGTAGAACACATGAGACATTTTGTTCAAATTTTCGAAATCGCGGCGCAGGCAAAGATTTTCAATGTTAACTGCCTCATTCCTTAGAATTTCAAAAAATTTAGCATGAGTTGTGGCCAAAAAGTATGCACAAAGCGCGCGCCGCAGGCGAAAATTTTGGTTTTCCAACCTACATCTGAGCATTATTTTATTGGGCAAAACAGTCACATTAGGTCAGCTTGCATCACTTGCCCTCTTTACATGCCTTACGTGCATCTCTACTTTGGATGGGCAAGCTGAACCAAAACATAGAGTGAAAACCTTAGTCCAAACGCAGTCGTCCATGCACTACAGCGCCGCAGGCAAACATTTTCCGGTTATGAGTGTGTAAATCTATCGGAAATAGGCCAATATTCAGGGTGTACGCGTCAGCGTACAACCCTAATATGTGACGACTTGCGCGCGCTAGAATTCGGATTTTCGATCGCCTATAACTTTTGATTGCCTGAACCGATTTGGTCGCGTTATGGCTCAAAAGAAGCGCACTCATCGGGAGACCGTACGCGCCACAGCGCGTTTCAATACTATTGCGCGTTAAGGGGAAACGCCCAGAAAGGTTTTGGAATAGTGTCTTTTTTTTTTCTTGTTCTCCACCCAGTTTTTGGAGCACCACTCGCGAGCACCGTGGGCAATTGTGATGAAACTTGGCATGTGTAGCCGACCCATGATGGCAATTTTGCGTACCAAAGGAATCGTCTCTGCGTCCTACCAAACTTGAGATATCGCCGATTTTATGCGTTTTTTCGGACATAGTCGTTTTTTTGGGGTGGTTTCCACCAAGAGTAAATCTCGAAAAAGTGCCCAATTAACCCCCAATTTTTTTTTGATTTCCTTGAACAGTTTCTTATGGGAAGTCTATGCCAAGCCACTGAACCCAAATCTTGATCACTGATAATGAGATATTAGTGATCAAAAATCTCAACCAAAAGTTCTGTACCCTATAGGCTCTTTAACGGTGCATCGCAGAGCTTCGCTATAATGGGGAAAGTTGCTTGCCCAGACATGATCTAGACCACTATCAACATTTGAACCAAATTGGACGCACCAAAATACCTCCCCCCATTATACCGATAATGGAAATTGGCAATATTTTGGTGTGGTTAGGTCGGATGGCCTAAACATCAATAATAAAGTTGATCGCCCTTCGATGGAGAACATTTCATTCCTTGAAGTCGACACGATCCGACGCACCAAAATATTTTCACTTCCGGAATAATCGATAAATATCGATATGGGTAGGTCGGACCACTTTGGCTAAAACACAAAAGTTGACCGCCTGCACGTGTAGATCATTTTGATTCTTTACACCACTATGCTCCAACGAACCAATATGGCACTGCAGAAGTGCACGCACGCACGCACACTGTCAAATGGGTTGCTTCGCAAGAAACTTGATGTGAGTACATCGCATCACTT